>PVJL010007775.1:0-25296 GCA_004026885.1 Lyroderma lyra | reverse complement strand
TAACTGGGTTGTTTGTTTTTCTGTTGTTAAGTCTTATTAGTTCTTTATATTTTTTAGATATTAGACCCTTATCTGATGCGTTATTTGCAAATATTTTCTCCCATTCAGTTGGCTGTCTCTTTGCCGTGTTGATGGTCTCTTTTGCTGTGCAGAAGCTTTTTAGTTTGATATAATTCTATTCATTTATTTGTGCTTTTACTTCCCTTGCCTTTGAGGTCAGGTTCATGAAGTCCTCCTAGGTCTATAAGTTTAGTACCAATGTTTTCTTCTATACAGTTTATTGTTGCAGGTCTGAGAGATATTCTTTCTTTCTCTCTCTCTCTCTCTCTCTCTCTCTCTCTCTCTCTCTCTCTCCCCCTCGCCTGCCCCTCTCCCCACCTCCCTCCCTGCATCCCTCCCTCCCTCTCTTCCATGTGAGGATACAGCAAGAAAATACATTCCTCTGAAAATTAGGAAAAGAGCTCTCACCAGGATCTGAACCAGTTGGCACCTTAATTTTGGACTTCCAGCCTCCATGATGGTGAGAAACAAATTTCTATTTTTTTAAACTTCCCAGTCTGTGAAATTATGTTATATCATTCCAAGCAGCCTAAGGCAGACAGGATGACAGCGGTTGTAGGACTGGAGTGACACTGAGGCCAAGAAACCATAATAGACTCAGTCAAGGGCATGAGTGTGTCCCAAGAATAGTTGCAGTACTGTTCTAGTTGACTGAATTTAGAGGTTAAAGATTCAGAGCTCTCTACTATAGTCTTCAATATGGAAAGTTTGATGGCCTCATGGCTCTGACAGCTTCCAGAGTGTTTCTCCTACCTTAAATCTAAAAGATGCCCTACCTCACCTTAGGATTTTAAAGGGTATATGTTACTGTCTACTCTGTGTTGTCCAAGGATCTAGAAACAGAACCTGGAGGATTGGGCAGTAGGCTTCCAGGTCTTCTTCCTCCACATTAATTTGCACAGGTGGGAGGAAGGGAAGAACCTTCATCCCTAACACACCAGGTGATATAAGCAGTAAACCTTCAAGGAGGCCCAGCCCAGCTATTAACTAGGGGACGCAGGACTCAGCAGAACTCGGTTGTACTGTTTAAGATAATGAATGATCTCAGGGGTCATCTCTCTCTCTCTCTGATAAAGTATTGAACAAAGATTCAATTACAAATTGGATTTCATATAACAAATGGATAAATGATCACATAGATTTGGAAAGAGCAAAGAGTAAGCAATTTCTGTTGAGGCATGAATTGAGATTCAGCCAGAGGCAGGTTTAACAAGTAGGAAAGATGTCTCAGGGCTTCTGGGGGTGTCATTTGAAGTTCTTTAAGTTTACCAGGCTCAGCAGCATTAATTAAACTTAATTAAAATTAGCACATTAAAAATTAAATGCTTGCAGTTTGAAGGGCAATTTTGTTTTCATAGAATTAAATCTCCCTATCCATCATGATGTTCTACTACAGCTTACTCTGAAGTACTTGGGCTCTGCGGTTACGACCATATAAATGCTACAGCAAAATAATGCCCATTGAGAACACCCACACTTACACACAATGGCCTTTAAGTCATATTAAGAAGTGCTTGACCAATTCAAGCCTTTCCAACAAAAGGAAAGGGGAAATAAGTAAATTGGGGCCCAAAGACCAGAGCTGAAGTCTCTAGCTCTGAAATTTATTTAGGCTGTGATCTGGGACAAGTAATTTAATTTTTCTAATCCTGAGTTTCTTAATTTCAGCTCCACAGGGGAAATAATTCTTGCCCTTACATTGTTATTTTCAGGATTTAATAAAAAAAGGTATATAAATCACCTGACATTGTCTGGGAGGTTACAGATATTTCATAAATATTCGTTGAACCTGAATCTGAGAATGGCAGCACAAAAATATCTCAGTGGAAAAGCTGAGAGGTATACTATGTTGTAAGAAAGGGGCAAGCAAGGAAGGTAGAAAGTTTCCCTAATGTTACGCATTTAAATCTTTGAGCTTCTGCATAGTTGTATCTATTCCTAAGTTTTTCTGCAGCGTGGGTTAAACCCAACCTTCCCTAGTCCTGTGCCAAATTCCCGTAATTCAAAGCCTCCGCTATAAAAAAGAGCCACTCACCATCACTACGAGCTGTGGGCACTTATGCAAACATGCTATTTGGAGGGTGGTTTGTTTAGGAACATGAGTAAAGGAGATAGGTAGGAGAGAAGGAACAGACAGTATTTTATGGTTCCATGCTTGAATTTTCTCAGCAAGAAAACACTTTGCCTGGGTAATTGCAATGCCTGCTAAGCAACAGTGAGGATTGGCTATTGCAAACAGATTCTGTTTCTGTTTCATACCACAATATGAACAGTCACATTATTACCTGGTCAACTAACAACTCTGACTATATTATCAGGGTTAAAATAGGTAGTCATACAAAGAGGGGCACATATTGATGATTAAAGATGTACCCAACTGTGAAATCCAAACCAGTGGCCAACCTCTGGTCCTTGCTGCTCTCCTCCCCGGGAAGTCCAGCAGTGGTCTGACAGACACAGCATTCTGCAGGGTGCTCTGACTGATGGCTAAGTCAGGAGGTACATCAAAAGAGTGAGTGCTGGGCCTGCCCTGCTCAAATCCTAATTAGTCAAATTCACTGTAGGGATGGAGAAATTCAAATGGTAAAGGATAAATTCATTTCAGTTCATGAATAATGCCCTTGCATGTAGTTTGGGAGAAGAGGAAAGGGTCTTTTACCCTTTGGCAGGAGCAAGGAATAAAAACATTTGAGGGAGAGAGATTTTCATTTAGACACTGCCTCAGTTTCCTAGGGCTGCTATACAAATTACCGCAAACTGGGTGACGTAAAACAACACAAATATATTTTCTCCCATTCATGGTGGCCATAAAGTCAAAATCAAGATGCAGGTAGGATCCCCTCCGAAGGCTCTAGGTGCATCCTTCCTTGGTGCTTCCAGTTTCTGGTAACGATAGTTCCTCCTCGGCCTGTAAGAACGTAACATGAATCTCTGTTTCTGTCTTCACATGGCCCTCTCCTGTGCCTCTCTTCTCTTCTGTCTTCCATAAGAACACATTTCACTGGATTTAGGGCCCACCTAGTTAATCCAGGATGAGCTCATCTCAAGATCTTTAACGAGGTAATTACATCTGCAAGACCCTATTTTCAAATAAGGTCACAGTCACAGTACCAGGAGTTAGGATTTGGACATATCTTTTCAGACCCACTATTCTACCCTTTGCAGACATTAAAATTTTCCTTGGCTTGGGTGCCAACAGAAGTGAATTCAGTCACTGACAAGAAGGATCTATGAATAGATACCTTAGAACTAGGATGGCTCAAAACTAACCACCCCCTCCTCCACCCACATAGACAGTGGTTCAGCCAAAAACCTCTTCACTCCCTTTAAACACAGCAAAAATCTGGTAGCAGCTTATTAGCAACCTCTGACACCTATTTGTCCCTTTATCCTTTTCTCTACCATCCCTCCCCCCCAAAAAAAAGTCTTTTAAATTGATTCACTCTCAGAGGTAGGTCCAAGATGGTGATGCAGATGAGCACTGAGCTCATCCTCTCCCAAGGCCACGTTGAATATATACCTATATTTGGTGCAATTCCTCCTGAGAGACAACTTTAAGTCAATTGAACAGCTTCTGCACAACAAGCAAGAGAGACGGATCACATAGCCAAGATCGAGGAATCACGAGAGAGAATTAGGAGCTGAGAGAACAACCCAGGACCGGAGAAACCAGTGAACACTGCTGTTTACATTTCCCTGAAGGTAGATAGCAGGTGGAACCTCCATCTAGGCTCTCTGGCTGACCTTCAAGGCACACTACAGCCCATCCCCGGTCACCCCACCTGGACCTAGACCCAGCAGCAACAGGAGTGCCATAGCGTGCATACAAGGGGCCCCTCCAGCTAGAGATTGATGCAGTGGGCACAGGATGCCCACTCTCCCCACTAGTATTCAATATATTATTGACTCAGGAATCAAACAAACAAAGAAAGTCATCTAAATTGGAAAAGTAGAAGTAAAACTGTCACTATTTGAAGATGACAAATAAATAAAAAACCCCAAAAAATCCACAAAAAATTAATAATAAAAGAATTGAGTAAAGTAGCAGGATACAAAATTAATATACAGAAAAATTTCATATCCCTATATACTAATAACAAACAATCAGAAAAATTAAGAAAACAATCCCATTTACAACTGCATCATGAAGTATAAAAATACCTAGGAATAAATTTATCCAAGGAGGTAAATTTTGTACTCCAAAAGTTGTAAGATGCTGAAAAAAGAAATAAATGAAAGTCTATGAGGGGGGAACCAAAAGAAAAAAAAAAACAAAAAACAGAATTTATTTATAAAGAATTGTGTATTTATTCTTACATGTTTTAACTTTAGTCACCTTCAAAGTACTCTTTATTTCATGCAGTACACCTATCGAGATGCTTTTTGCACTGCTCAAAACAGTTTTTGAACTCATCGATTTTGATGCCTTTTAGTTCTTTTGCCATTTTTTGTTTCACCTCTTCCACATCAGCAAATGTTTTCCTTTGAGGACTGTTTTCATCAGGGGAAACAAAAAGATGTTATTCAGGGCAAGATCAGGTAAATAGGGAGGGTAGGGCACAGGGTTCATGCCCTTTTTGGTCAAAAACTGCTGAACACTCAGCAGTATGGGCACATGCATTGTCATGACACACATTGTTCAATCATGAAATGGGCAAATATGTTGAAAAAGTCTCCAAAAAAGTTCACTGAAACTGAACACAGCCTCTCCCGACAACACCAGCTGGTACACTGATGCAGATGAGTTCCTAGAACACTCACCTAGCAGGGGAAGCCAGTACTACAAGGGTTCTGCCCTCCAGAAGACAATTTCACTTTTGGGGAGATCCTGTCTTATAGAGCATACACATGGGTAGGAAGAACTAACATAATTAAAATGTCCATAGTACCCAAAGCAATCTACAGATTCAATGCAATGCTTATAAAAATACCAATGACATTCTTCTCAGAACTAGAACAAATAATCCTAAAATTTATATGGAACTATAAAAGACCATGAAGAGATAAAGCAATCTTGAGGAAAAAAAAGAACAAAATTGGAGGTACCACGTGCCCTGATTTCAAACTATACCACAAATCTATAATAATCAAAACAGTATGGTCCTGGCATGAAAACAGACACATAGGTCAACAGAACAGAATGGAGAGCACAGAAATAAACCCTCACTTCTATGATCAATTAATCTACAATGAGGGAGGTAAGAATATACAACAAGTAGTGTTTGAAAAATTGGACAGATATATGCAAATAATATAAAATAGAACTGAATCACTCTCTTATACTACATATAAAAATAAACTCAAAATGAATTAAAGACTTCAATGTAAGGCCTGAAACCATAAAACTCTTAGAAGAAAACAGGCAGTAAACTATCTGACATCAGACTGAGTCTTTGGGGATATATCTTTTTGGATATATCCCCTTGAGCAAGGGAAACAGAAGCAAAACAAATAATGGGACTTCATCAAAGTAAAAAGCTTCTGCATAGTAAAGGAAACCATCCATAAAACAAAAAGACAACCTACTGAATGGGAGAATATATTCACAAATGATACATATGCTAAATGGTTGATATGCAAAATACATAGGAAACTCATACAATTCAGTAAGAAAAAAATAAACAATCTGATTTTTTTTAAAAGGCAAAGAACATGAAAAGACATTTTTCCAAAGAAGACATACAGATGGCCAACAGACGTATGAAAACATGCTCAACATTACTAATCATCAAGAACATATGAAAAAAGCTCAATGACATACCACCTCACACAAGTCAAAATGGCTACTATAAAAGTCAACAAATATCACGTGTTGGTGAGGATGTGGGAAAAGGAAACCCTTGTGCACTCTTGGGACGGCAAATTGGTGCAGCCACTATGGAAAGTAGTATAGAGATTGCTCAAAAAACAAAAAATATATCTAGCACATGACTCAGCAATACCACTTCTGGGTATTTATTTGAAGAAAATGAAAACAATAATTAAAGATATATGCACCTCGGCATTCACTGCAGCATAATTTACAATAGCCAAGATACAGAAGCAACCTAGGTGTCCATCAGTAAATGAAATGGATAAAGAAGTAACACACACACACACACACACACACACACACACACTCATACACACATACACAATGGAATGATAACTAAAAAAGAATGAAAAAAAAAAAAACTGGAATGAAATCTTGCCATTTACGACAATATGGATGAACCTAGAGGGTATTATGCTACATGAAATAAGTCAGACAGAGAAAGAAAAATAATGTTTGTCTTCACTTATGAGGTCAGACAATTTCACGAACTCATCCTAGAAAAAGTGCTACATACCTCATTGCTGAATATCACTAAGGTCACCTTCAACGTACTTCTCTTGGGAAGCTATGCACCAACACCAGCACCCAGTCCACTGTAGTGCTGCCAAAGTAAGTGTATGGTGGCAAGTTCGTGAACTTAACTGTCAAATTTGAGGTACAATGACAGCTCTGCTCACCATTCTAGAAAAAGATTTCCAAGACTGCTCTGAAGGGTGAGCTAGGCTCTGGCATGAGTGCACAGCTTCCCAAGGGGAGTATGCTGAAGGTGAACATAGTGATATTCATCAATGAGTTTGCAAAATTAATTGTCCGACCTCATATATGTGAAATCTAAATAAACAAATAAGCAAAACAAAACAAAAACAGACTCAGAAACAGAGACCAAAGAGATGGTCACCAGAAGAGAAGGGCTGAGGAGGATGGGTGAAAAAGGTAAAGGGAAATACGAGAACTGTTCAAGAAGTATCCAGTCATCTAATGAAACACTGAGGCATTTATGGCTGGATTTTTCCTGATAGTCCTTGTATAGTCAATAATATTGTGGTAGGTTTGCACGGCGAGACAGATGATTACTAGAATTAGTGGAGTGATCACATTTAAGGTATAAAAATGTCAAATCACAATACTGTACACCTGAAACGAATATAACTATTATAATATTATATATCAACTATACTTAAAATTAAAAATTTTAAATCAAATAAATTATATAAAGTAAAATTGCTTCCTTATTTTCAAAATTGCTTGAGCTATATATCCTCATTAACATATTATTATATTGTGCTATGCTTGCAGAGCAACTCAAGTGAAATCATTTTTCCCCAAATTACCACATAAGTAACAGTCTATTTTGAAACAAAATTTTGTGTGTGTGTGTGTGCGCGCGCGTGTGTGTGTGTATGTATATATGTAAGTATGTATGTATATGTATACACACACACACACACACACACACACACACACACACACACATATATATATAAAATGCCTAGTGGATAAAACTTATCACCTAAGTGGAAATCAGAAGCAACCTCTATAAAAACTGCTGTTTGCCTGGAATAAAGAAATAGGAAGATATTTTGGACAAGGCACAGACCTGGCGTCAGGCATTTCTAAATGCAAATCTCACTGTTTTCTACATATTACCTGCATAATACTAGATACGGTTCTTTCTACCAGTTCATTTATTATCCTATTTATAAAATGGGCTATTAATACTTCATAGTATTGTTGTGAGGGTTATAAAAAATAAAGTATCTAGCATATACCAGGTCTAGGTATGTATAGCTTTAATTATTCTAAAGGCTTCTTTTGGAGAAGTTTTGTATAATAACTGCCATGGGGATTATCATTCCTATCTGAACATCTGTTTTTTAGGCTGCTCTCAAAAATCAATAAAAGTGCTTGTAAAATCCACTTTCCTTTTTCTCATTCCTATAGTTTTTCCAATTTTGGGACACACATACTAGAGATAATATCCACCTGCCATTTTTTCTTGCTGGCATCAGATTGTTAGGTCACCACCAAGGATGTTCTTGAAGTGAGGGAGGCTTCATTAAAACATGCTCAAGGTCTACCCCAACTCTCACATTTTCAGTCTGATTGTCCAAGGCTAGTCATCTGATATCTTCAATGTCTCATACATGTTGCCCATGAAACAATTTCTTTACTCAGGAGGACATCTTATCTTTGTTTTAGAACTGATCAGAATAAACTTCATATTTAAAATTTGTTTCATCCACTTAGATAACATTTGGCCTAACTAATTTAGAAATCTTTGATTGTTGCCATGGTTGATATTTTAAGACAAATAAATGAAAAGATCTTTTGAATGATGGAGCATTTCATTTCAGTGAGAGAAGTGGGCCAAAAATTTGACAATATGGTTTACCTTGAAAATAAGAAATTGCCAATTAGCTCATCTCTATACTTACAGACCTTCCATAAGATCCTAAGTCATCAAGGATTGAGCCAAGTGCTTTCTCTGGGAAGGGCCAGGATTATAGCTAGAGTCAATCTCATGAGAAGTAGACCCTTGATTGAGCAAAGCGGAGTCAAATCAGTGAGTCAGGACGAAGGGCAGCTACATAGCTAGGCAGTCAAGGAGTGGCATACTATAGCCATACTATTAAAAAATATATGTCTAAATGTGTTTTAATCGTGAGAATTGTTTTTATAAATGACATGAATCCATTTATACAAGAAACACATTCAGTAGGCGTTGGGGGGGGGGGATATTAGTAGCGTTGCCTTAAGCAAGTTAGAGAGGAAGGAGAGGGCTTATGAGTTGAATTGCCATAGTAGTTTACTACGCTAGAAAGAGCATGTGATTATGACTTAGACATGCTCCAGGATAGGCCATTATTATAGGAGAAAAGTCTACTACTTATTAAGGGAGGATATCCAGTTCAAAAGAAACAGTACTCTATTCAGAGACCGCCGAGATAGACAACAAGAGATAGCTTAGCCAATGGATGGCATCCCATATGGTGACCAGGGATACTGAGGTCATTGGCATGCAAAAGCATAGATGGGGCACTTCACTAGATCAGAAAAACTAGGATAGAATGGATATGGGTCAGAATCAAGTACAGGTAAAAACAGAGTTTTCAGGGAATAATGAACTAGTTAATCATTGAATATAACTCTGCCATTTACTGAACTCCTACTAGATGCCTAAGTCAGATGACTCAGCAGCCAGAATAATCCCTCAGGGCCAGAGAAAGGCTAAGACCTGCTTCCCTATGTTGAAATACAAGCCAAATATGGAATGAGCCTACATCTATTTTGAAGGGGATCAGGCATTCATAAAAATGCCTATTATAAGCCTAAAACAAATACTCATATAAAGATGGCATCCTCCACAATGTACTCAGACATTTTCCTTAGTTTTTTTTAGTTCAATGTTAAAGGGAAAATAGATCTCAGGATGAAAGTGGGAAAACAGCATCTAATCCTCTGGGCTAGACATTGAACTTTTATTGCCACAGACCCACGTTCTCTCTTCGACATATTGGTACTTTCTTATACGTAATAACAAATCACCATTGTCATGTGCCAATAGAGATGTCTTATTTAATCCCGATTGCCATTTGAAATACCTTGTATTTCCCACCAACTTCCGTTGTAACCAGTTCGATATTGCCTAGCTTCACTTCTTAGAACAAAGTGCCCGATACCAAGAGAAAACTGGGTCAAGGTGAGGTAGAAAGATTTAAGCTGTAGAAGGACAGATGGCCAAATGGATCAGACACAGGAACAGATCTAGCTTCTAAAACCTTCTATGAAATATATATAGGAAAGGAAACTTGTTTCACTATAGAAATTATTCTTAAACCTTTAATTTGCAGAGAAAGAGACAGAGAGAGGGAGGGAGGGAAAGAAGGACAGGGGGTTGTGGAGGGGATAGGTGGGGAGGTGGAGGCAGGAGGTGGAAAGGGAGGGGGGAAAAGGGAGAGTGACTGATTGATTATAGATAAGATAGGCAACTTTGAACCAGAGAAGCAGGCAGTGTCATAGGAGCCTATTAGCTAGTTTCCAAATAGGTCTGGAAAGCAGATTCTTGTCCCTGCAATAGCTAATTGTATTACAAAGCAAATTATCCAAACTCTCTAGGCCTCAGTTTTCTCATCTAAGAAAACTTTTGGTGATACCAAAAGGCTGAGCTAGATAAACTTAGAGTTACTTGCAGCATTGATACTCCGACATTCCATGGGTGTCCGTCCCTTCAAGGAGCACGCCCCCTTACTCTTCCTGTCCACTTACTCTTCCTTTGCATTTACTCAGCTCTGATCTGAACATGCTCTGCTCGTCTACCATGGGGAGCCCGTCTTCAGGAGGATGATTATTCTACGTGCATCCATCTGAAGCTGATTTCCTCAGTGAGCATCTGTTTCCACTCAGGTAAGGGGTGGTGGTATATCTACCCCCAGAGATGTGTGGGTCTGCATACTGCGTGCCAGGCAGGGGAGAGAAGGGGAAAATCAACTGGAAAGACTGAAATGCTTGACAAATCATTAAATACCCTCAGAAACCTCCAGAAATAGAATAGGAGAAGGCAGACTTGAGTACCTGTCAATCGAGCACAATGTAGCCCTAATGAGATTGCTAAAAAGGAGTAAAGAGCCCCAGTATCTGTGTTCGCTCCCTCCCCCAGAACGAGCTCATCAGCTGGAAGAGGGAATAGAGAGCAGTCTGCACAGAGGTTTGGCTGAGCTTTAGAAAGAAAACAGAATTCTGTAGTGAAGAAAAACAGTGACTCTAAAGGGTCAATATCGACATTTATATGACCTATCGATACAGCTTTGTTCAACCTAGAATTTTACAAGAGCTAAGGGTTCAAGTAAACATTGGTTTAGGGTCTCGGAAGAACTAGCCAGCCCTGAGTAATTATTTAACTCCTAGAAAATGAGGATGGAAAAAAAAATCAAGTGACCAAAAACTGTCCTAAGTACAGAAGGCATTCAAGTTGTCTTAACCATACTCAGTGTACTCAGGAGTAATAATCAATGGTTAAAGAAGAGGAATAAAAGAGAGAAGGATGTCAAAGGCGACTCATGAATTCATGGGAGGTATAACTAGATGGAAGACGGGACCATTCACTGAGATACAAAGGAAGATGATTAGCTAATTAGGGGACACAGGGGGCAGGTGGGGAGAATAAATTGGTTCAGTTTGGGACACATTAACCATAAAGTACCCCTAAAAACATCCCAAAGTATCAGCCAAGTAGGCTATTGAGAGTTCAGAGGATATGTATAACTTGAAATATAAAGGTAAAAAGCATCTTAGGCTTTTCTTTACCTCTATATGCAAGTTATACACCCCCTCTGAAGGCGTATAACCTGAAAATCGTCTATAAAGAGAGCACTGAGTGAGAGGGAAGAGAGGCAGGGAGCAAAGCTGGAGGAGTTCCATCATTTGATAGCTGCACAGATGAGGGTAAATCTGCAAAGGAGACTGATAAGGAACCAGAGAGACGGGATAGATGCAGAGCAGTGTAGCATCATGGAAGTCAAGGAAGAGTGTTGTAAGAAGAGAGCATCTAACACTGTTAGAAGCTTCTGAAAGATCAAGTCATGTGAGGCCTGGAAATTAACAGGTCAAAGGTGAATGGTGTGGAGGTCACGAGAGACAGAATGAGAACCTTTTTGATGGACTGATGAGGGCAGGTGTCAGGCTACCATGGGTGGAGGATTGAATCAGGGGTGAAAAGGGGGTATTATAAAGTACGTGTAATGTAATAAAGAGGAGGGGAGAGGTGGGATGGCACCTGAAAAGGAATATAAATTAGAGGGAGGGTTTACTTTTATTATTAATATGGTATGATTTTAATTGTGGCATTTTAATGATATTTTTATTCTTATTTTTAATGAAATATATTTGATATATAACATGATATAAATTTAAGGTGTACATGTGACTTGCACACCTTTATATGTTGTAATATGGTTGCCATCACAGTGAGAATTAGCACCTCTGTCACATTACATAACGACCCTTTCATTTCAGTAGTTGGAATCATTCAACAGCATTTAGCGGCTCACAGAGAAGATCCAGATTATACGGAGTGATTGCATGTACGAAAGAGGATAATTTAATGGACTTTTTAGCATTTAAAAATTTAGATTTAAGTTGGTTAGGAGCATAACATGAGATATAACCAGTAAAGACTTTTTTTTTAAAAAAGCAAGCAAAACAAAAGAAGGAGAAGTGTTTAAAATGAGTGCGACAGCCCTACTTGCTTCAGAAATGGTCAGGCCATCTGTGGCAGGCAGGGTAATGTAGGAAAGTGTAGGGTAGTATTTATGGACATGACCTCTGGACCCAAACCGCCTGGTTTAAGTCACAACTCAGACACTTACCAGCTATGTGATTCAAACCAAACTATAATATATAAACTCTCCATGCCAGGGTTAACTAGCCAGCAAAATGAGGAGTTATAATAGCATGTGCTGTGTGTATGTGTGCACACAGCACATGCTATTATAACTTGAGTTATTTGCACAGTGCAACCAATGTAACCACATGGTGGCAAGTTTGTGAACTTAATTGTCAGATTTGGGAGTACAACAACAGCTCTAGACATTCCAGAAAAAGAGTTCCAAAATTGCTTTGACGGGTGGACTAGGTGCTGGTGTCGGTGTGTAGCTTCCCAAGGGGAGTACTTCAAAGGTGACTGTAGTGATATTCAGCAATGAGTTATGTAGTACTTTTTCTAGGATGGGTTCACGAAATTAATTGCCTGACCTCACACACACACACACACACACACACACACACACACACACACAGTATAACAAACATACTTTCTACAGATATACATATTTTTACTTTTGAAAAGTACCCAGTAATAAGCTCCATAAATGAGTGTTAGAAATTATGATATGAGTAACATTATCCTGAAATTTTCAGTAGGACTATTCCAGGAAGTCAGGTTGTTAATTGATGTTGAGTTTCATCTGTGTTTTTTTCCATCAGATTTTTCCTGCCCACATTTGGGAAATGGAAGCAGCCATGTATACCATCCACATTCCACACATGAATGCCTCATTACAGAATTTTAAGGAGATCTTCTGGGAGGCCACACTGCATCAATTCATTTTATTTACTCTGTACATCTGTACAGAGTGTGTAGCCTATGCCAG
This sequence comes from Lyroderma lyra, assembly GCA_004026885.1. Classification (NCBI taxonomy): domain Eukaryota; kingdom Metazoa; phylum Chordata; class Mammalia; order Chiroptera; family Megadermatidae; genus Lyroderma; species Lyroderma lyra. Next base: position 12,273 of record PVJL010007775.1, on the reverse strand, counting down.
GCACTCTAGTAGGACCAGGTAAACTAAAGATGGATACGACACAGGCCTTTATCCCTGAGTAGCCAAGCAGCAGAGACATGGACATATAAACAAATCGTGGTAAAATAAAATGATAAAGGTGCTGCGGGACCTTTAAGAGATGAGGACACCAAATGAATAGCTGGTGACTGTTTATTGTAGTTTCTGTGATGGACGAGTCAGGGCTGCAGCCCAGTACTGAGATCCCGGAGGCAGTTGGATGGGGAAACAGTTGTGCATGCTGTGAAGCAAGGCGCCACCAGAGACTGGAAAGGAGCATCAACGGGTGAAGCTGTGATCCAGACAAATAAACCAAAGCCAGACTTCTCAGCCCTGACTGCACACTAGAATGACCTGGACAGCTTTTTCCAAACAGCTCTCTGGGCCTTCTACTAGAGTAATTGTGTCAGAAATTTGGGGATGTGAAGTCAGACCAGTCTATTTTTTAATGCTCTGTAGTTGGAATTAACATGCAACCCAAGTAGTGAACCACTGCACTGAAGTGTCAAGTCGATGGAGAGAAGCACAGGCTCTTACAAACAAGGTACGGACACACCACAGATCCTTGCTGTTCAAACTGTGTCCCAAGAAGCCAGAGTGTCACCATCGCCTGGGAGCTCATGAAAATGCAGCATCTTGAGCTTTGGCCCATTAGAATCTGCATTTTGACAAGTTTCTTTATGATTCCTCTGCACATTCAAATTTGAGGAGCTCTGCCATTGACGTTTGGATAATTCCAGTCACCTCCTAACTGGTCTTCTTGCTTCTGCTCTTGCTCCCTCAGAGTTGCTATTGATGAAATTTTATCATTGAGGACTAAGCATATCCCTTATTTACACCTGCCAAAATTGCAGTAAAAAGGACAAAACCATATTCTGATGGGAATAGATGTCGCAAACTCTTGAAAACCCTCAGGAAGCAGACCATGCAGAATCAGAAATCAAAGATGAAGAAACTGCCCTGTACCTGCCTACCCTCCTAAAGAAGAGCTGCCCAAGACCAAGACTTACATCAGTTTTAAAATCAGGGTAGCAACCTTGGAAGTAAGCACATTCGTAGGTAAAGTTCTACCCTATTTTCCTGCCTCCTAGGCTTTCTATCAAGATGACAAACTATAACCCAGCTAGGGCAATCGGGGATGTAGCTGATTGGTGCTACATTCCATTAAGGTATTTGAATGTAAAGGAAGATCTGTTTCAGAGTTTTAAATTATTAGAGGACTTGATGCCGAAATGGAAGACCTTGTGAAAAATTGGGTCCCTGTCAACCACATAAGAAAATGGCTTGAAAACAACTATCTTTGGGATTGGCATTTAGCACTAATCCAATTTCTCTCATTTTAAGCATGTAGTAAATCCATAACTTACTGAGTATTAAGTCTGGAGTCACAACAGCAGAAACTTCTATTTATTCTAAACCACAGAACTCACATCTCTACTGCTTTCTAAGTCAAAAATTGAAATAGGGAGTTCAGAAAAGTCTAGAAAGTATTGGCTAAAGCTGAGCTATGCATCAAAAATTTAGACGTTATTTCAGGACTATGTTTCCTTGTTTTTTAACTCAACCATCTAAAAAACACGCTTAAATATATTCTCTCATTTAATCCTTACAATGGCCGTATAGAACAGAAATTATTTATTATTGTACTTTCCTACAGAAGAATTTGAGATGCAGAAAAGACAGAGGGCTGCCCAAAATCACATAACAGTTTGGGTTATATCCATATCCTTGCCAAACCCATACTGAAGCCAAACTCTTTGATTCCAAAGCCAAAACCCATTTCACTCCCTTCAGCTGCCTCTCCTATGCTTTGATTAATCACATTCTTGACCATTTGGCACTTTTTGATTATTGCCCAAAGAATTGAAGTAAAGCATCCAAGGTTCTGAACTACTGAACAACCTTTTGCCACCAGGAAAGGAATTGCCTGTTTCGTTCTTCCAATTTCCATAAGCAGAAAAAAAACAATCCCTTCAAATCACAGTTCCAATTCCATTCAAAGGAAATTGTATTCTGTGGGTCGCTTATCGACAGAGCCCTGGCGCCTTCTCAAATCACACTGATTCTAAAACAAGTCAGAGTAAACTCTGTTTACAGTGATGAAAGCTGTGTGAAGAGGAAGTCGGTGTTAGACGTCAAGCAATTAGTCACTTACAGTTGTGATTTGTGCTACTATTTTCATCCCAAGCTATAAATAGAAAAGTTCTGTTTTTCTTGTTTTTGTTATTATTTGTTTGTCCTAGATTGAACTGAGCGCTGACTAGCATCGCAAAATCAGCTCATAAAAATGGATGCCAACATTTAAACAACAATTATGGAGATACAATTAAAACTTATTGTGGGGATATTTCTGTGCCCTCCAGAACATCTGTCCCATAGCCAGGGGGGCACACATGAATGGTGCAAGAAGATGATCTCCTGCAGACCTGATCTTCAGGAGAGAAATCGATGCTGCATGAAGGTAACACTACAGGGTTCCTTTGATTTGAGATGAGAGACTGAGGCAAGGACCAAATAATATGGATATGTTTTTAGTTTGAACCCATATAAAGAATTAAAAGCCTTCTGATTAAAAAAAAACAAAACACATGGCAGATTAGTGTAATTATTTCATTTCTATCCGATTAAAGAGCATCTGCTCTGTATTTGCCTGTGAATTCTTTCCCTTCCTCAGGCCAAGTCTTCAAAACTTATAGGAGATACTCCCTCCAATTCTTGATCAGAATTTATTTTCCTTTTCCCTAATTTCTGTCCTTAGCTACATTAACTCATATTCTGTTCTTTGCAAACTTCCTCAAATTCTTTTTGGAGTGGGATAGAAAGTCAGTTAATCATTCATTCAACCATTCTTTTCTTTAAAAAACAAATGTTTTCAGTTACTGGTGCCTGCCTCCCTTTTCTCTGCTCCTCAAATTCAAGGCCTTAGTATAGTGCTATGCAGGCAATAAATGAGGTTGGGACCTAAAAGAACTCCATTCAGTTTTATTGACAGAAATAACCCGAAGAAGATACTACCCACCTGAATCTGCCTCTAACCTTGACTATTTGGGGACAGAAATTTCACCTTGTTCCTCTATGTATGTCTATCAAATAGCACAGTGTTTGGTTTAATGTAAACCAATTAAACTATTTTTAATTGAATTGATAACTTACATGTAAAATGGCAAAATGAAACAAAACAAAACAAAAAAAGCCTACCGCATGATACATGCTCGAGGAAACTGTCCTCAGGGTAATTTCTGTGAAGTAGTGGCTTCTAGGTTAAATTTCTAGACAGTCAGATTATAGGAATGACCCACATCCTACAACTCCAGCATTACTATTAACCAAAACTGTGAGGTGTCAAACTATTACTGAAGCACCTGATAATTTTAATAAAAATTCTGGGCAGCAGTAAGGACTGAGAATACATCATCATCGTTGATTATCTCGATCTAGAGCTCTTCCTCATCAACCTGGACAGAAGTCACAGCTCCTTTCCTTAACGGTAATTAAATGTACAAGCTGGTGGACCCAGGTGTTAAACAAGGTTCCACTACTTGCTAAAGATGCGACCCTCGGCAAGTCATTGAAACACTCCAAGACACACATTCCTCACCCATAAATTGGAAGAAATAATGGCGCCTATCCCGTCACACTGCGGTGTGTTATATGGGGAAGCACTTCATGGAAAGCCTGTACGTGGGTCACACAATACATGTCAGCTGGTGCCGGTTTCCTCAGAATGACTGCTTCCAAGTCTGTCTAGTGGTGCCAACAGAAATTCATCTTCCAGAGCAGACTGCCTTCCCTGATTCTCTGGTGGTATCATTTCCTTTTTCTACTGGATCATTGTCAACATCACGGTCTGTAATAACTCTTATTTTAAAATTGTCCCCCAACTAGCACCCTAGTCCCTCCTCGAGCCACTATATGCCATCCCCGCTCCCCCATGGTTAACTCCTAGGCAAGGTATGAGTTATCACAGCACTCACCTCTGCACTTCCCATTTGCTCTTAACCCACTTCCACTGCAAACCCATCACTCCGCAAAACCCACGGTTGTCAAAGTCACCAATATCCTTCATCTCCCCAAATCCATTGGTCAGTGCTCCTCCTCATTTCATTTGACCTCTTTGGAGCATTTGACATATTAATAGTTGATTAATTCCTCTTCCCCAAAGCCCTTCTTGGCTTCTGCAAAACCACCTTCCTCTGGAGTTTCTCCATCCTCATCAGCTGTTTCTCAGTTTTCACTGAGAGGAACTCCTCTCCCCCAAATGTAAATTTTGTAAAAGCCTGGCCTTCTGCCCTCTTTTCTGTACACTCTTTCTCTAGATGATCTTATCTGATTCCACAGATTTACAACCCTTCATATGCTGATGCTTCCTACATTTTTATTTCTGTAATTGTCCTCTCCCCTGAGTTCTCCACTAATATCAAATAGATCAGTATCTCTATTTGGGTTTTCAGTAGGCATCTCAATCTTACCTTGTCTTGATTTTACCCTGAAGCTTCACCCACATCTTTTCAGTAGACTGCATCATGATGCACACAGACACTCAGGGGGAAAAAAAACTAAATTAAAATGACCTCCTTCTTTCTTGAGCATCATCTTATTCATTCAGTGCCACCCACATTGGCCAGCTTACTGATCTTTTAACTACACAACAGTTTAACGACACAGCAGGGCCTGTGTTTTTGACAATCCCTTATCTTTCGTGGTCCTTCTGTCACCTTGAAATGCTCTTTTCCTGAATCTTCACATCTTTCTCCTTCATATCACCCAAATGTCACATTCCCAAAAAGGTCCTTCCTGATCACCTTATATGGAATATCGACTCCCCATTATTTTCTGTTGATTTGTTACATAGCTTTATCTCGTCATTGTTTGTAATTATATAACCCCTTTATTCATTTGCTTGTTGATTGTCTCACTCACCTTCCAGAATGTAAGCTCAATTAGAGCAAGGTTTTCGTCTCTTTCTCCACTGTGTCGCCAGCTCCTGATTATAGTAAACTCTCCAAAACTATTAGTAGAATAGATGAACAGTGGAGATGGGACTTCATTCTTAGGCTCTGGAAGGCCATGTGCACAAAAATATATATGAGGGCTGTCCAGAAAGTATCCAGCCATGTAACATGAAAAATAGAGGCATTTATGACTGGAGGTTTACTAGACAACCCTCATATTCCATTTATTTAAAAATTTGCTATTCTCATTTGTATCCTCAAAGCTCTTAGACACGGAAAGTGTGCTGAACCTCAAAGCAGAAACACAAAAGTAGGTGCTCTGGCCCTGTGACAATCTGAATCCCCCCAGGGGAAGGGACTTAAACTAGCAACTCAATTCTTCAAGTTGTAAAATAATGACAATAACATCTGCCATTATTAACCTAGACAACTGTCAGAGGAGAAGAGAAATCATTACTTATTCGCACCTATCACACATCAGGCATTGTACTACTCTCAGATATGTCTCTCATACCTATCTCCCTTCTGAATTATTACAGTGACTCTCTAACTTATTTTACTGACTTCACCCATGCAATCTATTAATGTTTAAGATGGCCCTGGAATAATTCTAAAAATATAAACCTGATCCTATCACTTTCTTAATACCAGTACACCCTCCTGCAGTTCTCTGTTAGGTAGACAGTAAAGTCCAAATTCCTTGGAGTTACAAAAACAAAACTTTAAAAATGTTCAGGCCCCTACTTCCTGCCTCATTTCCTAAAGATCAACTCCTCCTCCTCCCTCACCCCCCACACCATTCCACCATGTGAAGTTCTCAAATTGTCACCCACTTGCCGGTCCTTAAATAAAACCGACTATTTCTTGCCATTTGCTCCTTCTCTTTGTATGCCTGTCAAACTCTCATTTATTCTATGAAATTCCAGACATGTCATCACTAGAACACCCTCAAGCCTCCAGAAGAGTCAACCACTGTGTATTATATCTCTACCATTTACATACAATTATATTCTTAATAAATAGTACTAAATTTCTTTGATTGTAATATATACTACAAATTCCTTGACAACTGTAACCAATTCTTAATCATATTTGTATCCACAGATAACAGAAACACAGTAAATGCTCTATTGAGTGTTTGTTGAAAGAATTCACAAATCACCTCATACCCTCTTACAACTTTCACTCTATGTAGCCATTATTATGCCCTTGTGCACCAAGCAACACTATACACATGTAAGTATTATCCAAACCAGGACATGTGGAACCCTCAAAGGGACATTATTAAAAATGTTGCTGGGAAAACAAGCATAAATCAGGAGTACTGGAAAAAACTAGGACTCAGGGTCACCCCATCTAAGAGGCTCAAGAGGACCTCGTCCCCCTTTTCCTCGCTCAACATATTCATCTCTTTTGCCCTCCTAGTGCCCCTGGAGCATGCTTCCACCTCAGAGCATTCACACTGCTGTTCCCTCTGCCGGTATCACCCTTCCCTTCGATGTGTTCATGGCGTACTCTTTGCTTCTTCTATGTCTCTTATTAAATATTACCTTATTATAGTGGCCTTTTCTAACCATTATCTAAATCAGGCATGTCCAACTGCAGCCCAGGAGGGCTTTGAATGTGGCCCAATACAAATTCTTAAAACATTATGAGAATTTTTTGCAACCTGATTTTTAGCTCACCAGCTATCATTAGTATATTTTACATGTGGCCCAAGACAATTCTTCCTCCATTGTGGCCCAGGGAAGCCAAAAGGTTGGACACCCCTGATCTAAATAGCAATATAAACTCCAACCCATCTCATTCCCCAGCACCTAAATTTCCTTTATATTCCTCATAGCACTGATCACCTTTGGCTTACTTGATTATTTTTACTTGTTTATTGTCTGTAGTGGGTGCTAGAAAATAATCCAGGGTTCAGTTTACAGAGTGTGAATAGTTAGCCAGAAAAGGGGAGCTGGTACTTGAATAATGAGAACTTCAAAAGCTTTATGGAGAGGTTGGAACAACAATTAGTCAAAAATGTGAAGCCACTAAAAATTTTTGACCAGACAATGGAAATGATGGAAGCTGCACCCTAGAATGATTAGCAAGGGAAATGTGCATCAGCGGAGCCCAGGCCCCTGTGGACCTAGGCCAGTCCCCTGACCACAGAGCTCTGTGACTGTGCTCTCACCGCTTTGTGGTTGATTTCAAGTATCGTTATTGCCCTCAGAGTTCTCCTGCCTTCTAGTTAGATGTTCTGAATGTCAAAATTGATCTCAAAAAGCCTGTGTTCATCACCCTACAGTAACATGAGATAGGACAACAGAGTCCATGAGACTCATCCTATAGGAACACCTAATAAGAACAGAAAGGTGTATAGGACTTCTTCCAATGAAGCCAGCCCTCTAGAACAGGGCTGGGCAAGGTGTTAATTGCAGTCCACCAGTGGACTGGCAAACAAGTTTGGGGTGACCGCCTGAACAATAAAATAAATAGCTAGTGGACCATGACACTTGGAGAAGTAGACCTTGTCCTGAAAAAGTCTTTCCAGTCCTGCTTTAGAGCCAGATCAAGTTCTCAAACTTGGGCTCCACTTAGTCGCACTTTCCTTGCATCTTCCGTATTTCACAATTAAAGTCGTCCCAGAATGTCTTACATTAGAACCAGCTTGGGATAAGCCAGAAGGAGCAGAACTTGACAACATTTTGAAATGAAGGGACAGGAAAAATACACTTGATCTTAGCCAAAAGGCTGAGACATGATAGGGACAGGAAAAATAGAGTCAAGAGTGACAAGTGTTCAAACCTTAGTGATGAGAAGAAGAATTCCATTTGTGTTAAGTGTGAGAAAACAGGAGAACCAGAAAAACAAAACAAAACAAACAAACAAAAAAACTGATCATGTCAGTTTAAAACATGTTGATTTTTCAGATGATTTTGAAGACATAGTAGAACCTTCAGGTAAAATATCTAGTAACTATCTAGAAATATGGAGTTCAACAATTAGGAAATTAGCCTGTATTCAGGACTCAGATTTAGAAGTAATTTGTATCAATGTAATATATGAGCTGAGAAAGTGAAATGTGCCAAGGAAAACTGGGGGGGAAAAAGCTATTTTAGCAAGATGTTAGCCAATTTAAGCAGGATGATGAGGAAAACAAGTAAGGGGAGCAGAGGAGAAGGGATGGTTTAATGGCATGTAAGTGGCAGGTGGGTATACACAGTAGAGTAGAATCTTTGGAAGAACTGCTCTCAGGAAGGTGAGTGGAATATCATGATTATGAACCAGCCAAGAGGACCCAGTTGAGAGCAATCTCTGAGGAGCTGAGATGGCATGGTTTTATGACTTTGTGAAACTAAGTGTGGGAATAGAAAAGGCACTTCTCTCAGTTAGCATTTGACCCAATAAGCTTAGAATTGATCTGATATCTAGGGAGTGCTATAGTCTGCACAATTTCTCAAAAATATAAGGAATTCTAGGGCATAAAGTAGCATTGAGTTGGCAGTTACAGTTAGAAGTCCTGCCTCTTGTGAACTACTAAAAAAAAAAATCACCAAGGTCAATGAAAATCTATAAAATCAGAGGAAGTAATAAAATCATAGTGTATCAACACTGACCACAAATTAATTCTGCTCTAGCCATGGATTTATTGAGAAATTGATTGGATTACTGAATCACTCGACAGGCCCTAAATGCAGACGATGTTTCAGGAATTGTCCTCGGCTTGGGATGCAAAGCCCTCAGATGAGGAAAGACAAGTCACAGAGAACTGATGTGACTTGATGAAGGTCCCACATGAAATCTGTAGCAAAACCTCCTGAGTTGTGTTCTATGCTTGTCTGGTCTATGTCCAATTTCTTACATTTCTCTTTAACCAAGTGTTAGTTTATTTTTTCCAAACCCAGACTAATTTCTGTGGAAGTCCTCGGACCTCTTGACATTTTCTAATTTTTCTGATTTTATAGGTTGGCTCATTTAATCAAAATCCTGTTTCTTCAACTATAAAATGATGATATAACTGTATTGCCCTTGCTTATATGTGATAGTAAGTATAACAGAGAGAATGTCACCTAAGTTCCTTGGAGAGAGGGACTATGGAGACAAAGGCAGATATTCAATATTGCAAATAATCTCACTTTCTCTTGCTATAAAATGTTCATTTAAATTGCATAAAATGAAAAGTGACTTCTTTAAAATTCTATTTTAGAAAGATATTCATTTTAATCTAGCTGTCATAATAGAGTTGAAAAGACCAGCCTTTGTACTCAGAACAAACAAAATGACTGGTTTCATGTCACTAAGAGGTAACTCATGTGGGTTGGCTTTGTGGACAGGGTAAAAAGAAAACCTCTTCCTGTGAAAACAGTAATGGTATTTTGTTATATATAATGGATTCTCTGGGAAGTAGGCATGCCCTGCTCAATGCAACTTAATACATTTTTTCTACCCTGGCTATGCTGGGTTATTCTATCGTCTACTTGGTTACCCTGGGAACTGCATTTCTCAGAACTCACTTCCCTGAGAGGTTCTGGATTAGAGTTAAAGTTGCTGGATTTGGAAGAGGAAGCAGTAAACCAGCAGTAATAATTACACTCTGCAGTTTGTTACTAGTTAAATATAATGAGAGACAGATACGGACGTGCTGGCAGATGCCAGGTGTGTCCAGGGTCTCCTCTACTCCACATCAAGGCTCTTTTCTCAACTGCCCCCCTGGCTTGGAAGCTGTGAATGAGATGGGCTATCACTGCCACGGTTAGGTTACTAATCATTTGACTTTGACTTAATCGAAAGCAAGCTTATCTTAGATGGGCCTGACAATCATCAGAACACTTAAAAGAAGTGTCAGGTTCATTCCTACTGGCCTTGAAAACACAGCTTCTGTGAAATCTACAGCTGCAATGTAATAAGTTCTGCCAACAATTTTGTGAGCTTGAGGAGATCCCAAGCCTCAGATAAAACCCCAGCCCTGGCTGACACCCTGATTGCAGCCTGTGAGACCCTAAGGAGAGGACCAAGCTGACTTGTACCCAGACTTCTGACCCATGGAAACTGTGAGAAAAAATAAGTGTGTTTTTTTAAACTTGTATGTGTGTGATAATTACACAGCAAAAGATAATGAATAGACCTACTCACCAAAAGAAACCCCAGGCCTACCATTAGATGCCTTGCTGTAAATTCAGAAGCAGTAGCCAGGCAGAACAAACGTCATTCATAGACTTCTTCACCAGCCTCTCTTCACAGTCCTACTCTAACAGCGGGATATACCAGCATTAAGATTTCCTTGCAAGTTCCAACTCTCCAGTCCCTGTGCAATATCTAATGTGTATAATAACTTTCTCATTTTATAATACTCATCATATTTCTGCTCCCCTGAATGTAACTGGACTGATACAGTTGCTAGAATCAGAACTGGTCCTGGCACATCTAGAATGGTCATCTAGAATTGATTGTATCAAGTGATTAGACTTAAGGATATTAATGACCCTGTCAACAGTATTAAAGATCGCATTGGTAGTCCAAGCAATTCAGTGTCAATTCAGATAACTAAATTATCACCCATAGACATCTATGAGGGCTGTCCAGAAATAATCCAGCCATTATTAATACATGCCTGGATACTTTCCGGGCAGCCCTTGTATATTCAAGCACCCATAAAAGGCAATGTTTTGGATAATCAGGCAGTTGCTGCCATAGACCTTTTTAGTTAAAATAATGCATAGTGAGTTTAGTTGGTCAATTATAAATGCATGAAGGACTTAGAGAAATAAAATGATAATCCTGTGGCTTTAAATTCCCACTAGAAGGTCTAATAAAGGTTCAGAAAGCTTTTATAACTGCCCCCCAAAATAAAAAGCCTTCTCATTTAACCACAGGGAGAAAATTTCTGAGAATCAAACCAAAAGTCTAATCCTGTGGGTGACTAAAGGGCAGTGAAAGTGGAATCCACAACCTCAGAGTGCTTTTTAGGTTAAATTTAGAATACTGACTTGGAAGGAGCAGGATCTTGAAAATTTGGATGCAAAGATTTAAAGGGCAGATTATAATAAAGCTAAGGACATCACACTCTGAAAATTCAGCTGAGTTTCCTTTTCCCATGGAAATAGACCTTGCTCTCTAACCTGAGTCAGCCTCCCTGTGACTGAAGCACCTGATTGGATTCCCCTGAGATGCTCACCTACAGGGGGCTGCTGGTCCTCCAGTACCTGCCATCTCTCATTGCATTCAAGCTTATAACCAGACCCAACTCCAGACAGGACTGATGGAGTCAGGTACAAAATACAACCCATGAAAAGAAGCCATATACACCAAAAGAATCGCAAGATTTTTCTAATTTATACTGAATGGTTAGAGGTAAAGTTCTTATCAGAATGGTGGAACACTAAAATCTTCAATGTTGGCTAATTGATCATTTTGTCCTTGGGACTAAAACAGAAAGTCAGCAAATTATAGAGTTTTGACTTAGATGAGTGAAAAAAGTTCTAGATCAAAATGAAATCTGTCTTGAATGCCAAAATTGTCTTAGCTCTCAACTGATTCCCAGACTTCAGCCAGTTAAAGACCCAGAGTTACTTAAGAGGAAGCCATGTCTTCTTGGAAAGTGCTACACCACTAAAGTCTTCCCCAGTGTGACCAGTAGCTATTTATCACAGTGACTTGGACAGAAGTGGGGGAGGGGTTATCCAGAACTTCCAAAAATTATTGGACAATAGCTTTGAGCTGAAACTAATTTCTGGACACCTGAAACGTCACTGTGATCTACCAGTCAGAATGGGGCTTATGGTGGCCATGTAATTATGAAGTTTTCGCCCAGATCTATCTCGCAATGGGTACAGTGGGTCCCCAAACTCAATCTGTGGTTATCTCCTCTCTTCCATAATGCAGTTAGTGGACATAATCAAAAACTCGTCAAGTCCCCAAAGTGGTTTCCAGAAACGTATGTTGAGGGCAACTGTTGTAGGAAAGGTCACACAGAAGCCACCAGAATTGCCTCTAATTACCCAAATAGTAATCCAAAGCAATACTGCATTTGTAGAGGAAATGCAAATAATATTCCCATCAAGGCCTTAGAAAGTACAGGAGGGGTGATTCTTACCGTGTGCCTACTTCCCCCCTTTATCTGGCCTACGCAGAAGACAGGGGATCACTGCAAACTTGTTACAGTGAGAACTGCAATCGCAGTGAATGGAGTAAACCAGCACATCTACACGTCTCCTGGCAACGGGTCACTGCTGCTGTTCAGTAAATGCTCTCTCTCTCTCGCTCTCTCTCTCTCTCTCTCTCTCTTGCTCTCGCTCTCGCTCTTGCTCTCTCTCTC
>PVJL010007774.1:0-73921 GCA_004026885.1 Lyroderma lyra | reverse complement strand
CTCCCCTCCCCCCTCCCCTCTTCTCCCCTCTCCTCTCCTCTCTCTCTTGCTGACAAGATGAAATTGTGGTGGTTCTGGGTTATTCAAGTTTGGGCAGTTAACAACTAAGCCAAAGTGTCAAGTTTAAACTAGTAAATCAAAATGTGACAGATATGTTTTATGTATCTCATTTCTTAATTTAAATACTAGAAAGAAGAAACATTCATGAAATAGTGTGGCGGGGGGAGAGCAAGTCTTTCTCCATGCCGGTCCGTGTACGTTTGGAGCTAAAGCTCCAGAAATACGAGTCTAAGGAGTCCTGATCACGTCATGTATCAGAACTCGTTAAAAAAAAAAACATACTATGTATGTCAAATTATTTTAATCAGTTTTATAGACAGAATTCGGATTTACAGTGAAATTTGCACCTGAAAGGAGCTTTCATGAAGCAAGATTTGGGTTTTTTCTGTTATTCAACATACTGACGTGATGACTTGGTACAAAAGGTGAAATTTTGGGGCAGCGCATGTCCTGTTCTGCTGCTGAGGGCTAATGAGGGAAGACAAAGGACTTTAACATACAAATAATGCCATCGTGTCAGATGACATCCTAGTTCATCGTGTGCAGGACATGTTTGCAGTTGCAGACCTAGAGAAGCGGTGGCATAGGTACGCTGGTCCCAGTGACATCACCCAGGAGCAATTAGTCCCCTACAGTCACGTTAGGAGGTGCGTTTGGTTCTGACATGTTAATATTGTCTGGTTCCTCCCGTCCGGTTACTGCTAAGCTGTAATGTCATCCACGGGGGCAGGTGTTTCTGCCGGTTGGGTTTAGCGCTGTGTCTGCAGCACCCCTGACAATGCCTATCACGTTTGAGACACTCAATAAAAACCTTCTGGAATGATCACATTTGGATTGTACTGGTGGTACACTTTTGTTGTACTTAATTCGTAGACTCGTTTTGGTTTTAGGATTGTGTAAGAACTTTAAACCTAGTTCTATGTTGTGCACATTTAAGATTCAAAATGGTTAAATTCAATGGTGAGAGTCTCTGGAAGTTCTTATTTTTGTCGTGTCTGACCTTTGCTCCAGCTTGTCCAGTGCTGTAATGGAGTGGGGGTAATCAGGTTCCAAACTCTGTTTTGTGTGCATTACAGAAGAAGAGAAGTAGGAAATGGAAGAGAGTGAAGAGAAAAGGAGAAAAATTAAGAGATGGCACTACGATTGTGAACCTCAGGAATCGCCAGGAGGGTGACACCATTATTGCCGCAGTGAGTTAAAGAGTGACCCACACCTGCCTCCCCCTCCGAAAAGCAAAAACACAAAACCAAACAGCATGGGTACTCAGCACCTGTAAGCGTGACCTTCTGTGAAATAAGGGTCTTGGCTGTTGTAACCGAGGTGAGGGTCTCCTGGGGAGATCATCCCGGACCAGGCTGGGCCCCCACCCAATGACAGGTGTCCTTACAACAACAGGCAGAGGGAGAAGGCACACAGGCGCACAGGAAGGCCGTGCAAAGGAGGTGGCAGAGGCTGGGGTGACTTGCCGTTTCCCAGACACCGAGAGCCGTGGGGGCCAGCAGCCGGGAGAGAGGCCTGGTGGCACAGGTCCCCGCTCAGCGCCTCCGGGGGACAGCCCTGCCGACACCACGCCGCAGGCCCCTGGCCTCACAGCTGTGAGGGGACAAGTCCTCTGTCATTTGAAGCCACTGACTTGGTGGTAACGTTTGCCGAAGCCCCAGGAAACAAACACAACCGTGAGATACCAAGAGAAACAAAACACATTTTTGAGACGTGATGAAACATTTAAAAAACTCTGTTAAAGATTTTGTGTCTCTATAGTTTATTTATTTTTCAAACGTCTGGTGAATGATGTGTCTCCTAAATGGATGACCACTGGCGACAACGGAAGCGCCGCGGGGGGAGCTGTGGAAGCCCCCGGACCTGCGTGGTGCTGTGGCCACTGCAGAGGCGTCGCAGGGGCGGCCGGAGATGTGGCGGCCACTGCCGCGCCAGCGTGCCAATGTCTAAGCAGTGCATTGTTTTGCACACCTGAAACCAAGAAGGATGAAAAAGTTCAACAGCAAAAGCAAAAATGAAACAACACACACCACCCCACCCCGACCGTGGGGTTCACTCACGGAGTCCGGTTCTTGCACTCGGGGCCTCTTCCTGGGACCGGTGACACCGTTATCGTCACACACCCCGTCCTGCTCATCGCGAGCACGCACACTCCAGTCAGGGCCCGCCTTTCCTGGTTCCTCTCCCACTTAAGATAAAGAAAGGGCGAAAGGAGGGGGTGGCTGTCTTGCTAAGGAAGTTATTCCATGTGATGGTTGCAAACAGCAGAAACCAAGGGCAAACACAATACCCCGAGTTTCTCATTGCCCATCATCACTGGTCCATGGGCCTAATAATTGTCACATTTTCACATGTTGTCCTATCATTGCTCTCCTTCTTCACGTAAGGAATACTTCCCGTGTGACTGTCTAGAAGTTAAAAGTGAAAAAGAGTATTTTTAAAATTTTTATAGGTAGTTTAAAAACCCAATTTAAAAATATTTTCGTATATGCACCGAATACAGAAAATATCAAATAATCGTTGAATAAGTGCCACGGCCCTGAGGTTTTCTTCCTGGCAGGGAGATACATAAATTAGATCAGCATGGGCCCCGCAGTCTTCTCTGAGAAACCTGTGCATTCCTTGCCTGTCACAATGGCTCGAAAAGGCACTTCATATTCTAGTTCCTGAATAACGCCTTGAGTTTAGAAACGCTAGCATTTTCATCTGCTTAAATCAGAGTGGACTCAGAAGGGTGGGGAGCGGGTATTATTTTTCATTTCAACCATTCTAAAGAATTAGCTTCCCAGAAGAAGTTTTGTTCCTATAATAAACCTAACTAGACCTACTTATTCACTCAAGGAAAAAAAAAGGGAGAAAACATAGAAGAGCCAAGAATCTGTCAGCTCCGTAATAGTGGTTGACCAAGCTCTGGCGTTGAACTTTTATAAGATTTCTGCAAAGCCGGAGGGCTTTGAGTGGGGACGAGGCTCCCAGGGAAGCCACCCTGGGGCGAAACAATCGGAGTCGCATCCTGTGTTCTGTAGTCAGGGAAGCAATGTTTCATCTCTGAACTTAATTCCTTGGTTAGGATTTCTTACAAAACAAAGCTGCTGTCTGCCCCACCCAGAGGAGACAGGGATTGTCTCAGAATGAAAAAGGCCTCCGTAGAGAAGGAGTTTGATTGATGTTACCCAAATGTTCTCGAGAGTTGGGTGTTAACTTGAGAAATTAAACTAAGTTTCCCCCTTCCCTACCGCTGTATTGAGATATAATTGACATAGAACTTTGTGTAAGTTTAAGGTGCACAATATGATGATCTGATGTATGTCTGATATATGTTGTGAAATGATTACCACAATAAAGTTTGTTGGCACATCCATCACTTTGCAGTTACCTTTTTGTGTGTGTGATGAGAACATTTAAGATTTACTTTCTTAGCAACTTTAACTACATAATACAGTATTGTTAACTGTAGTCACTGTGCTGTACGTCAGCCCCCCAGAACTTAGTCATCTTATAACTGGAAGTTTGTGCCTGTTGACAAACATCTCCTGGTTCCCCCACATTCCCAACTCTGGCCACCACATTCTCCTCTCTGTTTCTCTGAGCTTGGCTTTTGTAGATTCCACATTAAGTGAGATCATTCAGTTTTTGTCTTTCTCTGTCTGACTTGTTTCACTTAGCATCATGGCCCCAAGGTTCATCCATGTTGTTGCAAATGGCAGGATCTCCTGCTTTTTATGGCTGACTAATATTTTGTTGTAAAACTGACCTAGGTTTTGAATGGACTGGCAAACTTGACTAACTTTTGTGTTATGTTTCCATGTGTTGGGGTCCACACAGAGTAAAGCCCCTGGACCAAGAAAGAAGGAGACGGCGGGCCAAATAGTGGAGACAAGAGAGGCTTAGGAGACAGTTCTACGTGGGCACATGTTCCTTTCTCACTTACTAGCACTTGGACCTTACGAAAAAGATTTAACCTACCTGACTCTCTATTCTCTTAGTTGTAAAGTGAAGACAGACATAGAGAAGTCAGAGGGTTGATGTTGGGGGATTGAATAAAATAATTTTGGCCAAAAGCCCAAATGGTGCCTGGCTCCCAGGAGGTCCCCCTCATGAAAGCACAACACCTAACTCATTTTTCCTCACTCTAACCAAGCCAGCATCCCCTAACCCTTATTAGCCCCATTTGTCTATCTAGGTTCCTATGCCCTGACTTGCCTAAATATTGCTTTATTTCTAGACTCAGTTAAGATGTGGTTTGGTTACACTGTAAGTAATAGAGGCCCCTGATATCGGCAGCTTAAACAAGATGGGAATTTATTTTTCTCTAGTAGAAGTCGGGAGGTAGACAGGACAGATGGCCGTTCTGTTCCTAAATCTTCATAGATGCAGGCAAATTTGGTTTTGCTCCTCCATCATGTCTCCATTCCAACTAACAGAAATGAATGAAGAATTAAGAAAAGAGTCAGCAAAGGGCACCTCCTACTGTCTTTTTACAAAATGTAAAACACTTTCATTTTAACACTCACTGACTAGAACCTGGGCACATGGCCACTTCCAGCTACAGGATAGGTCAGAGTGTATCCAGCTTATGAGCAAGGCTTCTGTTACTGTGGAAAAGGGCAAATGGATACTGGAGATGACGTGTAGTCCCAACTCCGTATTAATATGTATAGATGTTTTCCACCCAGGCCCGTGATAAGACTTACTTGTTTTCTGAACATGATCATCATCTGCAAGGCTTGCTGCTCTTCTTGACTGTCACTGTGATTGACCGTGCCAGTGGGCAGAGAGACAGAATGCTATGAATCACAGCCCTCCCCCAATCATATGCAGCAGAAGAGCAACAAGAGGTGCTAATAAAAGAGAAGGAGACAGAATCCGGGGTAGACCCAACCAGCACATGTCAACTCTATTCTTGCAACTTGTTGAGGGGGAAGTGCTTTCAAGAGGACCCCAAAGCTGCATGAATGAAAGGAAGAAAAAAAGCATGACAATGAGACCATCTTGTAACCCAGATATCTTGATTATCAATGAGCCCTCTGATCACATGACTGGCTAGGCCCATTAGAGGCCTTTGCTGGAAATGTATCAGTTACACTGGGCAAGAAGCCCCCCCTTGCACTGGGGTGCTAACCTATAATCAGGTAAGCTGGGAGCTGCTTGAAGTCATGTTCCCAATCCCTCAGCAAGTGAGAGAGCGAGAAGGGGTGGTGGTGGTGGTGGAGAGCACGCGAAAGGGCGCACGTGTGAGCGCATCTTCACTAAAAGAGCAGAAGGGAGTATGGCCTATCGACAGGAGTCCGAGCTGAGAAAGAGGGGAAGCAATAGAGTGAGCTTTGATGACGTATCTTGAATCCTTTGGGGTCCTTGAAGCCAACTCTCTGCCTACTATCTTGGTTTTATAACTCTTATAAGTCTTATAAGTCTTTCTTTTGCTTAAACTTGAGTTGAGTTTCTGTCATTGCAACTGAGAGACGCGTGACAGATCTCTGTTTCTCCTTCAAAGTCCATGAGAAGCAATGCTCATGGACCTGGCTGTGATCCTGGGCTAAGTGAAAGCATTTTGGTTTTAAAAATAAGGTAAAAAGAGATGAAAATTTAAATCACTGTATAGACACTAACTAAATTTAGCATTTTCAAATGTTAAGCCAAGTCGAGAGGTTTGAAGCATGGAGTGTCGATTTCCAGTGCTTTAGTACCCACCTGGGTCCCTCCACTCAGCAGCACATGGTTTGGGCAAATCCCTTAATTTGTCAGTGTCTCAGAGATACCAATGAAACCTACCTCATAGGTTTGTTGTGAGGATGAAATGAATGAACACTGGGAAAGCACTTAAGGTAGGGTTTCGCCCATGGCAGGCTCTTCCTAGGTGTGGTGCTATTCTGCATCTTTTTGTAAATCACTAAGATTTTTTTCTTTGAGGGTCTCAGGTGCAGATATTTGATTAATTTTACTGCTCTGTTCATGGAAAAGTTGATAAACATTTTGGAAAACCAGTATTCGATAATTTACAGTAGACTCTCCATTAACCAGAACTCAAGCAACCATCACTCTCAAGCAACCGGCAAAAAAATATCTTGCCGATTGCTTGAGATTTTGCTGGTTGCTTGAGTTTCAGTTAATGGAGAGTTCACTCACATTTACCTGGCATCTACCAATCCCCATGGGCGCTGGTTATCTGAGAGTCTACTGTACAAACTTAACATTGCTAGATTTTTATAGATTGGGTCACTTCAAACAAGGTAACTCTATAGACTTAGAATTAAAACACGGTACTGTTTTTCCAACAGTTATTTGCTAAAATTCCCCGTGTAAATCCCGTACAATAGATGGGATGTGGCTTTTGGAAGCTGCCTATTCCACCATACCTGGTACTTAAGCAAGAGCAGATCTATTGTGTTAGAATCACAAAGGCAGCGGCCTGCAGACAGCAGAGCCCCAGAAATCACGAAGTGTCAGGATTCCAAATCGGCCCCTACTGAGCAGGTAGGAAGAATTAGGTTACACGAATGAAACCTGCACCTGACCAGCTGATGACCTCTGAATCCCACTGAGAGTGATGTTGACTGTGTAGTATGTCCTGGAATTAAATAATCTGGCTGCATTTGGGGAGGGAGCACCAGCTCTTGGTTACATATGTGCAAAATTCTTGATACTCACCAGGGGAAATAAAACACAAAATCATTTAGGTGTCCAACATTTTGGCTTCTCTGGGCCACATCGGGAGAAGAATTGTCTTGGGCTGCACATAAAATATACTAATGATAGCTGATGAGCTGAAAGAAAAAAAAGATTGCAAAAAAATCTCATAATGTTTTAAGAAAGTTTACAAATTTGAGTTAGGCCATATTCAAAGACATCCTGGGCCGCATACAGCCCACTGGCTGTGGATTGGACAAGCTTGATTTAGATGTTAATAGTGCTGCAAAAACCTGTAGATGCCCATCCAGACATCCGGAAGAACACCCTCTTTCCTCTGGGCCAGGCTGGGGTCTGCCCCATCAGGAGGAAAGGTTTGCCCTGGTCCACAGCAGGAATCTCTTGTAAATTTTCAAGGCTGGTTATTTTCAACGTCAAGAAGTGTCTTTCCTGTCCTGATCCCTCTGTATAAATAGACTTTCCTCCAAAACCAAATTGCAGACTGCTAGAGCCTGAGATCCTCTTCACTGCTTGATTTTACAGCTGAGGAGATGCCCAGAGGGGACGAACCTGTCCAAGGTGACACAGCCAACAGCAGTGTCAGGATGAGGATCCAGACCGTATTTGGTGTCCTGCAATATTGCCAATCATTATTAATGAACGCAGAGAGGCCGTTGCTTTTCTCTGTGAATGGATTTATATGTGGTATGCTAGCATTATCTGCAGATTCCATGGGATCCATAAATCCAAGTGACAGCTTACCAGTGGGGACAGTTCTACAGTACAACCCCAGAACAGACTTGCTGTCACTGGCTGATGCTCCAAAGCCTGCCACATAACTGACATGACAGTCTGACTTGTCACCACTGTGAGGAAATCTTTGCAATGAGTGGCCAGCTGGAAATGGTCACATTTGTCATCAGAATTGAGGGTAAAACATTTCATTAGGTAAACCCAGCCTGTTTCTAGTACCCTACAGTGTGTATAAAAGTCAGTGTTTGACTACTAGCTTGTGACAACTAGTTATCGGCAGGGAAATGCTATTTATACAGTTGGCATCAGGTCTAGATTGTATTTCCACACCTAAATGCATTCTCAAAGCTAATAACATGTTGCTCGTGATTACTGCCAGCCTGATAGGACTGCCAGATTTTAACTTTTTAATCAGTTCCTATCATAACCTCTTTGGCTCTTGACTGCACGCAGTACAGGCTGTGATCTCCTTACTAGCTGGGCTGCTAAAGGAAACAAAGCTGAGGTGACAGCGAAGGTATAAGTTAAGAAAATAACTGTGCTGTGAATTTTATCCTGTTCAGAACTTGAGCAAACATTGATAAGGAGAGTAGAAGTTCTCTGATCATTGTTATTGAAACAGGCCTTTAAAAGGTAAAGGCTTCATTTTTCAGTGCTTCTGACCTATGTTTCCTTTATGTCTCCTTAATTTTCACTACATCCATGAGCACACTTTGATTTCTTTCCATCCTTCTCTCTCTGTCCTTTCTTTGGTCCTTCCACATCGCCCTTCACGATCTCTAGGTTGGAATTCAGGGTAGGTATGGTGCTTGCCTGCATGGCTCCCAGCCACAAGGCACCGGAGCACTGGTTCTGCTGCCTGATGAGTTTTTTTCTCTTGCCTGGATGGCCCAGCTCCGTTGAGGTGGGAGGCATGAGGCACATGGTGAGCTGTGGGACACAATTCCCGAAGTCTGTCCTGGGACCACTGGGGACCAATTGAGACCACTGGTGGTGGCCTTGGCAGCTGCTCATGTACAAGAAAGGCCGCATGGTCTAGTGGGTGGAAAGAACGCAGTGCTCAGGGCAAGGTCAGCCAGGTTCCAGGCTTCATTTCTGTGTGGGCCTGGGCAGGTCACTCAATTTCTATGAGCAAATTGTTTCTCCATCTATTCAGCAACGTGGTTGGACAATATAATCTCTAGTTCCTTTCCCATTCCAGTGTTTATTATTCAGGAGACTCAGTTTGATCCAAGACATATCCAGTTCCATTTAATAAAGGCTCATGTTATGATGGGATTCCTCTTTACATTCTGAAAAGAAAATAAAAATAGATACTTGTTTCGGGGTTCCAGTAATCACATGCGACTGCCTTTGGTGTGATTCCAGCATCAGGGAGCTTACTAAGCGTTCATGGGGGATCGGAATGAGAGGCCGTGTCAATCTGACTTTTCACTTTAAATTGGAGATGATAGTTCATCTTCCACTTATGTACCCGGCAAGTATCAGATAACAGCAGAGGATAGTCAGAATTCCATGTACATCAGTGATTCCCATGGCAGGTAGAGCTGCACAGTTCTTCAGTCAAGAGAGTGTCGCTATGGTAACCAGCAGAGGCCTGCACCAAATGTCCCCTCCACCCCCCATGCGTCTGTTGTAAGGAGCTAGTCAGCCCTAATCTCTGTATTTCGTTGAGTACATTTGCATAGATGGGATTTATTGGACAAAAACAACCAAATTTGTGGTTAAATACTAGTGATTGGAGAGAGAAGACAAAACTGAATGGGACCTCTCAGTTATTAAGTGCTGAAAAAGAATCAATGTGCTCCAGCAATCTGATTCACACGGTCACTGAAACCCCAGGCTCTCAGCTCGGTGCGGGGACCCACTGGTGACACATTGGGAGGTGCTGGAAGTAATCTGGGAGGAGGACATATGCCCATCGTTTGAAGTAATCCATTTGCAAAATTTCATATAAAAAAATGAAAAGAGATCCAAGTCCATCTCTTTAGTGTTTCTTTCTCATTGCATTGCAGCAGAGGGAGGGTGAGGTCTTGAATTACAATTCGGGGACAGGGAACTGTGTGTTAGTCTGGGAGAATGGGTTTTGCTTAGGAACTCACCTACCTGGCAGGAGGTCTGCTGAACGAAAGGGCTATTTGTGAAGCAATCTCACATCGACCTGGATGAGCAGGCAGCAGGGACTTGCCAAGTACTGACATTTATAAATATATCATGTTTTATCACTAGGAATTTTACCCACGTGCATGCGCGCGCACACTCACACACATGCGTGCAAACACACTCAACATTCCTTTATTATGTGAAATGTATGAGGTCTGGAAACAATCCAGCCACAGATGCCTCTATTTGTCATATTACCTGGCTGGATACTTTTTGGACACCCCTCGTTTATGTTTATTGCAGAGCACATTTAGATGAATCTACAAGTAGACCATATTCCCAAATGCAATCATTGTAACCTATCTCGGGGAGTTACTGTGAAAATGACATGAGTGAATATAAAAGTAAAGTGGTGACAACGGTGCCTGAACAAGCAAGAAGTGTGTGAGTGTTAGCTATGATCATTGTGGTGGATTTGGTATAGATCCTCATTGTTTGCCCTTCCCACCATTCCTCCTCGCGTTATTTCATAGCTCATTAAGTGGCATTATCATTTTTAAAAAGTTATTCAGCCCAAAACTTCACTCCTCCATCTGCTTCGTGCTGTGAATCTGGTTCATTCGATAATCCTGGTGATTCTACATTTAGTATACATCCAGAATTTACCGGCTCCTCACCATCTCCGTGACTACCACCCTTGTCCAGCAGTAAGCATCTCCTACCTACACGGGGGCCACGGCCTGCGAACTGGTCTCTCTGCTTCCTCTCTTGTGCCCGCTGCAGACTGTGCCCTACAGAGCAGCCAGAGCCCTCTGTCACTTCCTGCTTGAAACCGTCCAGTGGTTTCCAAAAGACCTCGGTCCTCGCTAGCCCACCGACCTCATCTCCCACCAGCTCCCGCCGTGGGTCCTCTTGCTGTGCCTTGAATGTGCCTACCACACTTTCCTCTCGGCATTTGAACTTGGTGTCACCAGGGGGAGCCTGGTTCTCTCCCAGTGTTACCTCCCCAGAGAACGCTTCCCTGAACACACTGTTTAAAACAGCCCCTTCCTCCACACTCTGATTCTTTAACCTTACCTTATTGTTATTCATAGTGCTTATCCCTATCTGATATTATACTTATTTTTATACTGACTTCCTCCCCACCCTTCTAGATTGTAAACGGTGTAAGGGAGGGAACTCTGGATGTACTGGTGACTGCTGGCCCCCCGGCGTCTGGAACAGTAAGAACAGAGAAGCACTCCGTACGTATTTGGTGGACGGTGCGTGAATGAACATCCTCTGCATTCCTGCATGTTCTAACTTTTCTCAGACCATACATCGTGGCCCACGTCAGCATCCTATACTGTGTCGTGTACATTTTCCCCTGTCCGTAAATAGGCCTTCATCGAGACCGTTCTCACTGGTGGCACCATAGGTCTTTGTATGGTACATGGACGAACAATAAGTAATTGAAACAATGTCTTATTAAGGACATCCAGGCTGATTTCAATTCTTCCCTATTATAAAAACTGCTGACACAAACCGTCTTCAGGAACACCCTAAGTTGTTGGAAGTGAAGTATGGCTTCAGGTATGCTCCTTTGGGGGATTTCATTATCATATACGTAGCACCAGATAATCTTTCAGATAGTTCTTGCTGATTGTGATCCCGCCATCTATGTTCAAACAACCTTGATTTAAGCCTTGTATTTCATATAGAAAGATTCTGGAGGCAGAGAGCAGGGTTTCATTGTATGCAGCAGCATTTAAAATATTTCTGTGTGGTAGGCGTGAGGGTTGTGATGAAGACCATTTTGATTTGCAGTGTAAGTGCACTTCGGGACTGTAGAATTGCAGAGCAGCGAAGGCCCCGAAAGCTGGTGGCATAGCAACAGTGCTTCTCCAAACCACTGGGCCAGACGCCTGGAAGATGAACCGTAAAGCCTGCGTTTCTGCCTTACCGTCCGATGGTTGCGTCAATGTGTATGTGGGCGAGGAGGGAAGTAGAGCTCTCCCAGAAAAACAGTGCAGAACTTTAAGGCCTGCTGGAGCAAAGAAGGTTGGCCAACATTCTAGAAGGCAAGGATAGTTCGTTCAGTGTTGCCCGCACGCATTTCCCTGTGATAGGCTGCCCCCGCTGTCCAATAGTTTTCCTGCTGATGCTGTTAAAATGAAGGACGCGCACGCCAAGGACGAACGGCTTAAGGGAATGTGCATTTCCGCGGTGCTCTGACTATCGGCCTTTATTGGATATTCAATAGAAGTAGGAATGGAGGTGGGTCCCCCTGCCCTGGGAAGCTGGCTCTACAGAGGTCTGGCAGGCACCTGGCGTTCTGACAGAGGCTTCCAATGTGTTTAGCACCCAGGGTTGGAAATCTAAGCACTCTTCTGCTCTTGCAATTTTCTGCAACTTTGTGTTCAGAGAGACGAGCCTGAAAATGTGGTAGTGCAGGGGGAGGGGGTTGGTCCTTCAGGAATTCCTGTGAGCCAGTGATCAGGAGAGCCAGGAAGCCCTGCTGGGGCCGGGAAAACTAGACCC
Organism: Lyroderma lyra; assembly: GCA_004026885.1. Lineage (NCBI taxonomy): Eukaryota > Metazoa > Chordata > Mammalia > Chiroptera > Megadermatidae > Lyroderma > Lyroderma lyra. Next base: position 61,858 of record PVJL010007774.1, on the reverse strand, counting down.
ACGTGGCCTCCTGTATGAACTTCATGGAAGTACTCCCTTGTTTCTTACTGCTGAATTCTATTCTGGGAGACTTGAGTGTTGTGTTTCCCTAGCGTGAGGGGGACATCAGATCTGCGCTTCCTGGACTAGGGGGCTGCAGCGCCCTCACACCTGCTATTCATTCTGCACCGGTGCTCAGGGACCTCTCTCCTCTTCGGCCTTCTGCCGGACCTGGCAATTGTGGCACAGGGTTCAGATAGCTTACCACCCTGCTAGGATCAGACACACTTCTCTAGGTATTCTTTCACTATCTCTCTCAGCTTATAAAGCATGTCTGTGAGATAGCTGAGTCCAAATTTTTCTGATCAAGAGGAGAAAAATATTCTGCTAATGTTGCCATGGCCATATACAGTTCTCAGAAAACAAAGAGGGTCTTGTGAAGCTATTTTGTACTCTATCCTGCTCTCTGCGCATGCTCCATAGCACCTCATTGCTACAGCAAGTTCCTTCCCTGGGGGTGATTTTGAATTTATCACTGTGGAAGCCCCCGTGATAGGCTCAGTAATTCTGACTCCGGCTCAGATGTATGGAATAAGCATAGAGAAGTCAGGAGCCTGAACCCACTTCTCTGAGAGTCTTTACCGAGCTCCCCTCTGCCTCCCAGGCCTTCCTGCAGGGCACGGGTCTCCATGTGTCATCCTCTCAGTCTCCAGTAGGTCCAACCTCACGTGTCGGAGCGTTCATTCATTCCGCGTTTTCCAAGCACTGCTGCCCGTGGGGCCCGTGGGAGCAGGAGACATGTGTTAGCCCCGTACCCCCTGCTTCCTGGACCTGCTTAATGGAAACGGCTCTCCAGGACTCGGGGCGAAGGGCTGCATTAGGGGCACTGCTGTTCCCCCTTGGGGGCTCTGATTTTTATCTCCCTGATTTCACAGTTTGTTCATGACATTTTCAAAAGTTCTGTGGGCTCCAAAATTGTTTCCACAATTTCGTTAATGTTTTAATTTTGCTGTTTTTTCAAGACTGAAGTTGTTATTGTCCTGTAATTTGAAGTGTGTGACATTTCAGTATTAAAGCCTGGGTCCTAGAGCCGTAAACTGATTCTTTGGGCCCCTTGAAGGAGTGTTGAAGAGTTCCCTCCCGTTTTGATGGCGGGCCCTGCCCTGCAGACACAAAGCCCTTGTCACATGCAGGGCAGGTCGAGGGAGCAGGGATTTGGGGCTGGGTTCTGCTGGAAATTCTCCTGGGTTGATGGACCAGGTGGGACTTCAGGGCCCAAGCTGTTTCAGTCAGTGGATTTGGGTTGAGCGTTTCCTGTGTGCCAGGCACAGTGTTAACTGGGATAAAAACGCAGTCTCTGTCCTCAAAGGTTCAGTTACACTGGGGGCTGGGCAGCTCTACCACTTCCTCTTTGTATGATGTGGTTAAGCCACTTGACCTTGCCGAGCCTCAGTGTTCTCATTGATAAAATGGCTTCACAAAATGACTTTGCAAGTCCCACTGAGTTGTGATGACAGTCAGTTGTGAAGTTTGTCTACAGACTGCCTGGGGCTCACACTCAAAAATAGAAACCTACACCTGTAACCAAGTTCTTCATTTTTTAGGGGTGTAGTCCCCCACCTGGAAAAAACTTCCTCTATTCCTTCGGGTGTGGTGAAGTCAGTCTCAGTGATCTCCGAAAAGCCTTGCAAGTGATAATTTCCTTCATTTCACGGCCTTCCTGTGGCCCAGAAGCCTGATCTGGCCTGGAGAGGTTAGAGGGGTGTTTTGTTGGAACCTGAAGTTCCCCCCACTTCATGTTTTAATTTTTTATTAATTTTCAAGACATTAAACCTGAGGGTTTCCAATAGAATTCTGATTTCCTGCATCTCTCTTTTAAATATGTTTGCTAAAAGTAATAAGTGTTCATATTTTAAAAATGATAGTATCGATAGCATCAAAACTTAAAACAAAATAGCAGTCCCCTGCCTTCCTATCCTAAGTCACAGCTCCCAGAGGCAGCTGCTTCATTTCTTTTAACTTTATTACTTGGCATTTAGCTCTGCATTCCTAGATAATAGGTGATACTGCTCCTTGTTATTATAATTATTAACTTTTCTTATGAAAGATGGAAATAGAACCCTGTTACACACACATGCTTCTCTCCAGCCCTTATTCTCCCAATGCAGTTAAATCCCAATTATTTGTTCAATTAGCTCTCAATGCTTGCATTTGGGGGCTATGATTACATTTCCATTCTTGTACAGCTTTTTGTTTTTCCTGGAATCCAAAAAAAAAAAAAAAAGTCTGCTTAGTGTTATGTCTTACACTATTAGTTTCCACATTCTCCAGGAGAACAGGACTTTAGAAATTGGTTCCATTGTTTTTCTTCTTGGAGATATTATTTCTAGAGCTCATTTTCCTGCTGCACTCTGAATTTGAGGACTTTCAAGGCCTGCTGCATCGCTGCTGACCTGGGTATTCCCCTTACTGTTATATGTGAAAGGGAGTTCTTTTCAAATCCTTCCTGACACTGTGTTCTTATTTTCTGGATGTCTGGCATTCCCTTGTCTCTGTTTCCTCTCTTGTTTTTATGAACACATGCTCCAGTAGCTTTTTTACGCAGGATACATAGGAAGTAAATATTTTGAGTCCTTGAATGTCAGAAAAATTTTATTGTATACTGAAGTTGGTTCATAATTTGGCTGCTTATAAAATTCTAGATTGAAAATATTTTAAAATTTGGAATATTGATAGTATTGCTCCAGCATCTTCTGGATTTCAGGATGCTTTTGGAAAATCCAAGGCAATGCTGGTTCTTGGCTCTGTTTTTTCTGCCTGGGAATTCTTAGGATGTTTCCTTTATTCCCAATATTAAGAAATTTTACAGTGGTTTGCCGTGGTGTAGTTTGTTTTTCATTTACTGCCCTGAGCAATTGATGGGCCATTCCATTTGGAAACTCATGGCCTTTAGTTCTGGAAAAGTTTCCTATATTATCTGAGTTTTTACTTCTGTTTACTTGATCTTCTTTCTGGAATTCCTATTAGTCAGAGGTCAGACTTCCTGTATTGATCCTCTATTTATGAAATGTTTTCTCTCCCATTTTCTGGTTTGTTTATACATCTATGTATCTATGTATCTATGTATCTATGTATCTATCTATCTATCCATCTATCTTCGTATGCATACATATATGTGTATGTGTGTATATGCACATATGTGTGTATATAGTTCTACTTCTTTGAAGATTTTCTCAACTTTCTATTATTTTTTCCTATTTCATCTCTTACTTGACGTTCATATTTTTAATTCCCAAGAGTTCTTTCTTGTCCTCTGAATTTTTCTTCTCTTTTAAAAAATAACATCCTATGCTTGTTATTTCTATTCAAGTAGACAATATACATGTTTTCCTATCTCTGAGGATTTCAGATTGAAGTTCACATTTCCTTCTGTCCCAGCCTGGTGTCTGCTTCATTTTTTTGGCTTGTTCATGTTGGTCTCTATAGTTCACGTATCTGATGGTCATTGACTGACTGTGCTAATGTGGGAGTAAAGCAGGGTCCAAACTAGAGGTGCACCTAGCATATTTGACACCTGGATCAGATCAATTCATATAAATAAAAATTATTTTCAGTAATGATGGAAAAAATCAGTTCCAATAATTACTTTCTTGATTACTTCTTTAGTTCAAAAAAATGAACATAAAAAGGAGAATTAACTTCAATTTTAAAGATATTAATCAAATTAAGTATTTCATGTATACACTAAATTTTGCAATTACCAAACTAAACTATTATTCTTCATAGTTCTCTGTGTCATTGCTTTAACTTTTAAAAAAATTAAAACTCTGAGTGGTGACTTAGAATGACAAAATTCAGTAATTTGGAATTTTTTGTCTTTGCAATTACTGTGGTGGTATTGTTTACGTTTGAATCTATGCTATAGGCACAGGAATGTGTAGTGCCATAGGGTTTGGAGACACAAACTGAGCCGAGGCAAACGCAAATGATTTGAATCTCTGAACTTACTCTTGAAATGAGCACATATAGCTGACTTTGTGTGTTAATGGAGGATCAACCGAAACAATGGGGAGTTTTCCAAATCAACTTCTGGGAAGAGAATAGAAACATGCTAATATGAAGTTTATGTACATATTATTGATATTCCAGAGTAATTGTTTGGAACTTAGATGTAAGAAAGATTTTTTGGGGGGTGGGGGAAAAATATTTTATCACTGGGGTTGTTTAGAATTGCTGCACAATTGTGCATAAAAATAAATAATAAAAAGCAAGCCAAATTTTAGGCAATTTATTTATTGGTTTTAAATTCTCTACAGCCGATTCCTTATTGCTCACACCCTTGACTGACAGTTCCCAGCCCTGCCCTTTACAACCCAGCTGGTGCAGCGGCCAGGTTTTTCACTTGTGTTCCCCAGATGTCAATGGCTTTTCTTATTTTTAATAAAGTATCATTGACATACAATACTATATTGGTTTCAGGTGTATAACATAGTGATTCTACATTTATGTATCTTACATGATCACCACAATGAGCCTAGTAACCATCTGTCACCGTACAAAGTTATTACTAATATGGTATTATTGACTGTATTCCCTGTGCTGCACGTTACCTCCCTGTGACTTATTTATTTTACAGCTGGAAGTTTGTACCTGTTATTGCCCTGTATCTTTCTCACCCATCCCCTCACCACCGCCCTCTGACAGCACAGATGTTGGTTTTTTTTTAGGCCATTTGTCTCCAGCCACTTAGTTCCTCTGGGGCAGTGGTTCTCAACCTTCCTAATGCCACGACCCTTTAATACAGTTCCTCATATTGTGGTGACCCCCATAAAATTATTTTCGTTGCTACTTCATAACTGTAATGTTGCTCCTGTTATGAATCGTCATGTAAATATCTGATATGTGTTTTCCAATGGTCCTAGGCGACCCCTGTGAAAGGGTCGTTCAACCCCCAAAGGGGCCATGACCCACAGGTTGAGAACCGGGGGTCTGGGGTATATGAGAATGCATGGCTACCAGCATTTGGGGAGCTGACCGAGGGGAGAGGGCCAGGGAGTCACGTTTCATAGGGAGACTCACTGAATCCTGTGTTTGTTAGGGGAGTGTTTCTCCCACTCTCTTCTAGGTCTGTTACCCAGCCTCTCTGGCTTAGTTTTTCAGAAGACAAACCCTCTATGTGCTTCTAGGATAGGGAATTGGGGGCCATCTTCACCTGGAAGTGTAGGCACAGGAGCATCTATGTTCTCAGCTTGAATCTTCAATTCTGTTTTCAGAGCTATTGGTACATCCTTTCTTGGCCATCCCTGGCATTTTGCAGCCCTACTCTTGGGGATTTTTGTCTGTTTGCTTGGTGTTCCCCTCCATAGTCATTTTAGGTTCTCTCTTTCTCTGCTCTGCTGTCAGTCAGCATTGATCCATTTACTTTCATGTTGTGTTGACTGCCTCTCTTTCAGCATGATTCTCTGTCATGATCTCTTTGTCTTCGTACGTTTATATCACTTCAGGTTCTTTCTAGTGGCATTTTGGGATGGAGTAAAGATAAAAGCATTATTCCATCTACTTTATTTAATGGAAAGTTTTCTTAGTAAGTAATTCTATTTATTATTTTTATAAAAAAGTAGACATTGACATTTTAGGGAGAAAAATGTAGACTTTAAATTAATTTTTGATAAAAAACTTTCAAGGACATTTTAAATTCAAGTTGTGCCACTTTTTACTCTGCCACCAGATCCTGAAAAGGGATGTGTTCACTCTGTTACAGGGGTTCCTTAGTAGACAAGTTAGGGGAGCTGTTACAAGGCAAGACAGTTTGGATAAATGCTTTGAGAACCAGGTCCTTAGTTAAGAATGAATCCGTGATGTCCTCCAGCAGGTCAGAAAAATCTCTCCTCTAGTTTAACAACCAAAGAGTCATGCTTTTCAAAAGGTATGTTTCCCACCAAGCATCACTGAAACCTGGGGTCACCATACAAAATGATCAGAGTAATAAAAATATGGAATGAGACTTCCAGCTAAATTCTTATGATCCCTGGTTTATATGAATCCTGAACCCAGTTTGTAGCTCACTGAGTAAAGAGCTCAACAGTAGAAATAAATCTATTTGCTTTTCTTGTCCTGTTTCATTTTGTTTGCTTATGTTAATTGATAATAACCAGTGTTGTCAAGGACATGGGGAAACTGGAACTCAAATAACTACTACTGGCATCTTTATTGGACATGGTTCTTGGTTGCAAGCAACATAATTAACTCTGACTATTTAGATAAAAACAAAGGAATTTATTAAGGGTCATTAAGTATCTTACACATGACCTCTCTAGGACAATGTGAAGTGCTTATGAAGTACCTAGGGGCAGAAACAAGGAAACATTGTCAATCGGCTCCTATTCTCCATTAGTCAAGTTTTGCTCCTAGGGTGTTAACTACTACCTCCCACTGCAGGATTGAGTAGTTTCCTATGGGTTCTCAGAAAGCTCTGCGTTGGGAATACCAAGAGGAGGTTTTTGCCAGCTTGGTTTTACCATAATATCTGGGGTTTAGAGAGTGGTTGAGAGTGAAGTATAATATTATAGGTAAAAGCTTTGGGGAAGTTGGGAATATGACTGATATTGAGATGGGAATAGGACATATTGAGAGGGAAAATAATAGAAAAAGAGGCTTTTAAGAAACATTGCTATGGGCTATAAATCAGTTTTCTTTGACATTTCTTTAAAATAGTGAAGGAAAGATTGGAAATTCTTTTAATTACCTATAGCTATTGGACTGTATTTGCTTGCATGCTATAACTTGCAGAGACTAGACCACGTGGGACTCTAGTATATAAACAGTTGTTGAAAGTACAAAGTAGTCTCCGTTCGTGAGAACCAGGCTCTTCAGTAAGAATACCATGTCCATGGTGAGCCTCAGTGGACTTACGCTGTGAACTTTCTAATAGCTTCAACCAACTGAATTGTGTTACAAGAAGGTAGCTTAAGAAAGGTCTTGGGAAATTGACTCGAGCTATATCATTTGCGGACGAGCTATGTGGAAAGCCAGCTTAGTGAACCTTTAAACAGTTGGCTGCTTGTTTCATTTTTATTTTATCTTTTTGACAATTCAGGAAGCATCCATGGGGCACTAACGTCTTTGGGAAAGATGAACAAAAAAATAAATAAATAAATGTGAACATTTAGCGGACAGACTCGGGGAATTTCACATTCACCTAATGGCATTTGGAGGCCTAGATCTAAGTGCTAACTGTCCTTTTTGATCACCCAGAGTATCATTTCACAACCTTGCGAGAAGGAGAACACGTGGACTTGGTGATTCAGGGGGCTGGAATCTCCCTTTCTCTTGAGGGAACTCAAGGATATGTCGACACATAACAGTGAGAGAAGACCTAGGGACTCAGGCTGGTTTGTGGGATCAGGAAGATGTCCAAGTTCAGAGCAGGCCAGTCTGGGAAGATCAGGGAGGAATTAAAGGTCATAGTAGGTAATGATCTGCGCCCAGAAACATCAGACCAGACAGGAGTGACTGGACGGATCTGAAAAGCTGAAACAGAAAACATCTGGACCTCAAGAGGCTGTGTAATTCTAGGATGCGGCTTAGGCCAGGAGAAATAATTCTAAGTTAGAAATTTTGGAGTAAGACATTATTTGCCATTTATTAGCTATAGGACTTTGGGCAAATCATTAATCGCGGTGGGCCTCATACTTTCATTGCAAAGTGGGAATAGTAAGGGTTATTTTCTTACAAGGATTAATATACATGGTATGCCTGGCATAGTTCCTGATAGGTGCTCAAAAATTATATAATTATTTCTAAGACTGAAGTTCATTAACAACAAAATACCTCCCACACCCTCCACACACCTCTGACCCTACTCTGTTAATGCAAATGAAACATTTAGAGGCCAAGGATGGTAGATCCAAATGTGACTGAGTTCAAATTTCCTTACTGACCTTGATGGTAAGGTTGACCAGCACAAGGAAGGACCTCAAAACCACGTCACGTGAGGTACAATGGACCAAACCAGGGAAATTTAGCTTGGTGGAGAACTGATAAAATGAGTGGAAGTATGTATGATAGCTCATGCAATATTTGGTTCAGTTTGAATCCCTTCTGGGGAGATGGTGGTGTCTCTACCATGGGGGAGTTTACACATGTGAGGGATTTGAGGTGGGGATTCTCATCTGAGAGAGGGGAAGACTCCAAGAATCTCCAAGTTCTCCTGACTCTGAAGAATCTATGGTTTTAGGAAACACCAGCTGGCCCAGGTGGGTGGGTGTGGCATTGGTGATGGTGCCAGGTTCTGTACAGAGCAGTTCCTGGCACCCCCCAGACTCCAGACACAGACCATGACATAAATTTTGCCTCTTGGCATGCAAAGTGGGGGCCTCAGAACCCTTGTTGCGATAATTCTGTCAAAGCTCTCTAAATCCATTTCCTTTCCCTTCTTCTCTTTCACCAGCTGACAATTACATGCTACAGAAAGCGTACACAGAAAGAGCCTGTTTTGGTTACCACGTAGCTGAGCAGTAGGGAGCTAAGGCTGGTGGCTGATTCTCTGGGGTGACTGGGCATGGGTTATGGGAATGGGGGATGGAGTCCCTCATCAGCTTCCAGAGCATTGCCTCACTAGCACCCTGGAGCCTGTGAATAGTGTTTAAATCAATGGTCAAAGTGGAGAGGGCAGCTGAGTCCCCATTACTCCCCAGGACGTATTGACCTCTTCTGAAAAGGTGCATTCTTGATTTGGTGAGACTCTTCCTCATCCGGAAAGGCCAATGAAGCAAAAAGATCTAATGTGAAAGGGTGGGGGTGAGGGGTCAAGGGTGGCATTGAAGAGAAAGGTGCAGAGCATTCAGTAAATCATTTCCACCAGAATAGAGCAGAACAAAGGCCTCACCATCCTGGGAGCATCTGTTAAGAGCTCAAACAGATCAAGCGCTGCACAGAGTCTGGTGACCTTTTCCTGCCCTGGAGACTCTGAGTTTTGTCATTTTGATGAATCTCTGAGTTGTGTTCACTGTGAGTATCTCTGATAGCAAGTACGTGATTTGACATAAAAGATTCTTTGAGAGAAATGCATAAAAATGGAGTCAAGCTCAATGCCACTCCAAAACAACACCATTTAGTTTGAATTGTTCCCCTTATCCATCTTAGTTATTAAGAGAGAAGTATGAAAGAAAAAAAGAGAAAAATAAAGAAAGAAGGAAGGGTACAAAATGAAATCAAATTGCAATAATCAAAATGAAGAAGTGAGGCTTGAATGCTTTTTGAACTTTCTCTTGGTGATGTAAAGCTCAGGCATTCGTGCTACCAGCCCCCAGAGCCAAAACATTTGTTTAATGTGTGGGAATCAAACCTCAAAGAGGTCATGCTGAATATTCAATCCGATGCCTCCCACAGCGGGTATAAAGATACAGAGCATCATAAGCACTTCTGTTTCCAAATAAAAACAATAATGTTGCTATCCATTGTCAGCTTGGTGCTTTTGCCAGCACGATGGTATGAATCAGAGTAGAATTCCTTTAAGAAGTATTGAGACTGCGCTAGTCTGCAGTCTGATGGAAATGTCACCTGCAGGCTGTCCAGTAAGCCTTACATGTCCACTCTATAACTTGTTCCCAAGTCTTTCTCCCTCTTTAGTGAGAACTTCCGTTCCTAAAAGTTTTCAAAAGGCAAAGTTGGCACTCTATAGTTGTGCTGTCTAATTTAGTAGTCACTAGCCACATGGGGTTATTTAAATTTAAACTTTAAAAATGAAATAAAATTAAAATTTAGTTTCATGGTTACACTAGTTATATTTCAAATGCCCAGGAGCCACATCTATCACAGATATAGAGCATTTCCATCACTATAGAAAATGCCATTGACAGTGCAGATCCATAGAAATGCGAGTCTTCGAATGGACTTCCTCAGCATGAGGGAAGTGTGCTCACACTAAATATCCAGACAAAGTTAAAATCCAACGGGCACATGGAGAGTGTTAATCATGAAACAAAAATGGCTTCTGCCATGATCCTTCGTTATGGTAACAATGGACCTGAAACTAAAACCACTTTGGTCAGGAAAGGAGTTACACCTGCCACTGTATAAATGGCATACTTTCTTGCTACTCAGAAGGAAAAAAACCCCATGACTGTGATATTTTATGTCCTTGACTCTTAATGGTCATTTGAAAATTAACCTTCATTTCTCTTCAATTGCAGAATTCTACCCAACAGGCATGACAGTTCTTCCATCTTTTATACTGTGAATGAGAGAGAGCTGAAGGAATAGCAAACAGGTCAGGATCAGGTCTTCTAATCCCTCCCCAGATTTCTGATCATACTTCCTCTGGGATCGGGTTGAGGCTCGGACACAAGTGCAGGTTGGTTAATTTGCCTTGGCCATCAGCCCCATCTCTACTCTAAGAACAGCGCAGGTCCCATGGAGTCCAGAAGTGAGTCTGGAGCCATGCTTTTATCCTGCACTAGGTAACTCCAACCCTCTCACGTGTCTTCCACTGAGACCTCACTACGCCCACATAGGACTGCTCTGACCACCAACAGGCCTCTGCCTTCCTTTGTCCCCAGGTCTTGGGACGGAGGCCCTGGCTGTGTGTTTTGTTGCAGTCCGCTCTGATTCTTAGAGTTCCAGATTCACTCCACCGTGTAACAGAGGTCCAGGTGGAGCGGGCTAACCAAGGAGAGCCAAGCGATGCCACCTTAATTGTCACAATCACTTCTTATCTTTTCCCTTTCTTTGGAATGAAGCATGGAGTCATCTTGGAATGCTTATATTTTTTTCTTGACCCCCCTCACTTGAAGAAAGGCTTATAGAAGTGATTCATTCATTCCTTCTCTCACCCTCAGCCTGACATTTTCAAGTATATCCAATAGAGAAAAGCAAAGTGTTTCCAGGGTGCCCACACGGCCCTTTTTTTATATCTGGCTGCCACTGTGCAGTGCCCAACCCAACGGTTCCCAGGTGCACAGTTGCACAGGCTGTCCTTGCCCCTTGGGACCCCCCCCCACCCTGTCTCTCAGGACCCTCCCTGCCCTTGCTCCTCAGGGTCCCTCACCTCTGCCCCTCAGCTCTGCCCCTCAGGGCCCCCTGCCTCGCCCCTCAGGGCCCCCTCAGCCCCACCCCTCAGGGCCCCCTGCCCCGCCCCTCAGGGCCCCCTGCCCCGCCCCTCAGGGCCCCCTGCCCCGCCCCTCCGCACCCCTCAGCATCCCTCAGCATCCCTCAGCCCCGTCCCTCAGGGCCGCTCAGCCCCGCCCCTCAGGGCCCTCAGCCCCGCCCCTCAGGGCCGCTCAGCTCCGCCTCTCAGGGCCCCTCAGCGCCACCCCTCTTCCCACTTCCCACCTCAGTTCACCCCACTACCGAGCTTACTCGTGTCCCCTTCCGCTCAGAAGGTCTCCGGTCTAAGTCAGTACTGCCTGGCCTTCCCTTTCTTCATTGTCTCATTCTGGCGAAGTGACATTGGAATAAAACAGTGACTTAACTAACCGCTGCTAGTGGCGCACCAGGCTAATGGTTCCTCTCACTGTGTCTGTATTTCTTCAACAGAACGTATCACACATGATATGCCACCTTCCAGAGCAGCAGCGTCTTGTCACTAAGGTCACACAGCTGGGTCCAAACCCTGACCAACAGGCGTGGTCTCGGTTCGGGGGAAGCCAGGGCGGGGGGCGGGGGCGGGGCTCGCACTGTGTAGCTGCTCTCTGATGGGCAGCCCGCGTTCTGGGCGCTTCCTCCAAGGGCAGCCGCAGGGCGCCAGCTTCTGATGCAATTGTAACGAGGGTTCCGAACGCGGCAATGAAGGAATACAGAAATTGAATAAGGCACTCGGGAATGTATTTTACTTCCTATTTACTTCCCAGACACAAATAGGCGTCCCGCTGTGCACCGCGTTCTCACGTCCCGCTGCAGTGCCCAGGCTTCTGTTCAGCTCTGTGCCTCGTGTCCCTCTCCTCTGAGCCCCAGCACGTCTGTCCACATGCCACACTGGCTGTGAGTACATCCGCTCCCTCCTCCACCTGATCGGACTTCCCTTCAACGCCAGGACAATTTCATTCATTTTCAAGAAGGTGGTAGCTACAGTGGCCGCAGTCCCAGGTCCCCCGATGCCCGAGTGCCAGCTCAGTCTTGCCTGCCCCTTCCTGGCTGTGTGCTTGGCCCAGTTGCCCAACCTACCCACGAAGAGAATGACGGGGCTTAGCACACGTGGGGAATAGTGAGGACGAAGTGGGGAAGTTCAGGTAAAGGCTGGGAGGTGTGTCTGTGAATGGATAAGATGGTGGAAGCGTGTTGGCTTTGGGATCACTGCCCGCACACCCCAGGGGCAGGTGTCGGTGCAATCCAGAGCTGTGCTTTTGCTGTGCATCTGCTAGAACACGAACTCTGACCTCTGAGGTCCCATTCTTTTCTCTCTGCACTGTGTTATAAAACCCACTGTAGCTGGAAAACTTTCTCAACCTCCGAAGCCCTTCCTTGTAGATACGGAGATGCTCCACAGTAAGACAAGATTAGCTTCTTGTGAACAACAAAATACTTACTTTAAATCCAGTGACAATCCTCTGTAGGCTATAGGAAACACCTCAGTCTCCTCACATTTCAATGCAGGGGTCAGATTTCTGGGTGCCATATTTGGAGGAGGCCAGTCCATCCCACATGGGACTCTTGAGAGGCTGCCCAGACCTTCACCACTGCCTGGGCAGGACGGATATGGGGCTGGGGAGGCACCATGATCTGTTAATAATCTTTATCCCGTGTGTGTGTGTGTGTGTGTGAGAGAGAGAGAGAGAGAGAGAGAGAGACCGAGCAAGCTGGGGGGGCTGTGGGGAGGAGAAGGGACGGGGGGAGGGGAAGGGAGAGAGAGAGGGAGGCAGGTGAGTTTTTTTTGGCTAAGTTGCTTTGTATTCTGTCAACATGACTTTCATGCTCCTTATGGTCCCCACAACAGTGCACAAGAGATAACAGCAAAACGCAATGAAACCCAGGTCCCCATGGCAGCACCTTGATGGATCCTTTAGCTTTTCAAGTTGTTGGAAACATCAAGCTGAGAATTCCCCAGTCCACCCAAAACTAAAATCTATTGTACCTGAGATTGAAAAGCTTGCTCTAAGATAAAGGGATTTTAATTTACTCTTCTTTCTTGCCCGCTCCTCCCCTTCTCTTCTCTCCTTGCTCCTTCTTATTTCTAGGAAGGAAGAGAATTTTTAATGTTGGTTATGATTTTTAATCTTGCTTACTCAAAGAATAAGATAGCTTTGAAGGTTCTGCTTTGGTGCTTTCATTCTGAGAAATAAAGTTCAGCATCTGTTCCCCCCCAACCCCATTCAATGTACTTGTAAAATGCAGAGATCCACTACCGAAAGGCATTGCCTGCATACGTATATGCACACACATGGACAGCACCATGGCAAAGTAGCAGGTACCATGGAGAACAAAGTGATGAACCATCTCCCCATATGGGAAGAAAATGCCCAATAAAACCCAAGCGGAGAGCCCAAAATACTACCACTTCACTTGCAAGCACTGTTGCATAGAGCCATTTCCCCAGGGCCGGGGCTAATTGGTGCCAGCTGCCTGGCTTGTAGAGATGCCAGTTTCCTGGATTCCCCACTGTCTTTGTGGAGGATGAGTTAATAACACACCCTTATATGGTGCACATTTGAATCTTGTTTCTGAGGCTCTACCCAAAGACGGCTGCCTTCCTCTGTTTGAATAAGTGAGTCATATTGAAAATTGAACAAGAGAGTCCAGGTGGTCAATGCCTGCCTCCACTGAAAAATACCGATCAGCGTGGTATATGCTTCATGCTGGTATTTTATTGCAAAGAATACCACAGCTACTAGGCTGCTGATTTTCAAACCTGTTATTGTAGAATTCTGTTTTCCAGATAAAATCTTAACTTGACCCTTCATATATGAAAGATAGGGTGGAGCTGCTTGGTTCTACTGGGGGTGGGAGTGGGGTGCCCAGGGTGCTGCCCGTGTGTCTTCTTCCTGAAGTCCCCCTGCCCCCCGCACCTCCTCTGAACCATGCAGCTCCTCAGGCAGATTGGGAAATGTACTGACTAGTATCCAGGCTACTACTCAATACACGGTACTTATTCCAGAGGAGGACTTGAGGCCTGGAAGCTGAGTGGCAATGCTAATGCCACGGAGGTGGCGCTGCTGGGACCAGCAGCCCTCCTGGTTGTCCCGACTCCACACTCAGGATGCTTAGCCACCCAGCCGCCATGTGGATGGCGCACACTCACCACTCCTCAACGGGAAGTAAACATTTATACTATTTTGACCAAGAATGTGAAGCCATGGATCGAAATAACCTGCCTGGAGCCAGCATAGCCCTTTAGGGCTTTCTCGTTTTCCTGTAGATCCAGTATTTTGGGCTCTGAAAGCAAAATTATTCTGTAACAGGAGATTCCGTTCAGTTCACACGCCTGTGCTAGTAATAGAAGGGCATCCTGTCGTCCTGCCCCCCAACACCCCTCCTCTCTGCCTTCCCTGGGTGATGTCTGGCCCCGTGGAATGACAGGCGAGCAGCGTGTGAACACACCGCAGCCACAGAGGCTGTATAGCCCGCTCCCTGGGGGCCTGGCCAACAGGAATCTCATCTCAGAGACAGCAGCAGCTGAGCTGTGTGTGTGTGTGTGTGTGTGTGTGTGTGTGTGTGTGTGTGTGTGTACGTGTGCGCATGCGCATGTGTGTGCGTGTGAGCATGCGCATGTGTGTGCGCACGCGCATGTGAGTGTGAGCATGCATGTGTGTGCATGTGTGTGCATGTGCGTGTGTGCATGCGCACGTGTGTGCATGTGCGTGCGTGCACATGCGTGTGCGTGTGAGCATGCGCGCGTGTGTGCATGGGTGCGCATGTGTGTGCGCGTGTGTGTACATGTGTGCGTGCGTGCATGCGTGTGCGTGCATGCGTGTGTGTACGTGTGCGTGCGTGTGCAGCATGATTCCCCCCTTCCAATTATAAAATAATATAGGTCACAAGGAACCTTTATGAAATACAATAAGCACAAAGGAAAGCATTTGAAGGTGTATCTCCTTAGACCATTCTTTCCTTCCTTTCCTCCCTCCCTGTTTCCTCTCTCCTTTTTCCTCTATTTCATTTTACCAAAATAGGACCATTCCAATTGAAATCCCCTTTTATTTACCTGCTGGCCTGTGAACATCCTTTTGCAGCAAACACGTAATAATACATAATGGTTTAGAAATATTCCTTTGTACTATAACTCATCCAATTAAATCTCTATTTTTTTTTTAACATTTTTTCCCCTACTTTTATAAAGAACACTTCTATCACTCTTTTTATTCATAAACCTTTGCATATTTCTCTAGGATGAATTTCTAGAGGTGGAACTGATGCTTATGTGAGATGGACACATTTAATGGTATCATCAAATTGCCTTCCAAAGGATTTTCCCAAGTTCGTTCTAAAAGCAAATATAAAGGTGCACAGTTTTCTACACCTTCACCAGCTGACCAATTTAGGGCAGACACTTAGTGCCACTGGGGGTCTGACAGAGCGGAAGTGTCAGCAGGCCTAAGCCAAGTATGGCATACCCAGGGGGGAGGATGTCGCTTGCAAATGGTATTTTAGTTTCACTGATCATTTCTACAGACGTGCTGTGACAGTTTTCAAAAATTAACAGAAAAACTTAAAAGGAAGAGTGCTTGTTTGTCTTTATCTCCTGAAAGAGTATGAGGTGGGACACAGGCAGGCGACAACTTGACTCCATGTCACTGGGAAGGGCTTATGGGTGCTTCAGGGCTTGTGTCCTTAGGATGAAGCTCAGCATTCATCATCCAGGTGGCAGGTGCAGGATGTAGGCGTGAAGGGCCGAAGAGCCTCTTCCTCTTCTTTGTCCCAGAGGCAGGGATGGGGCTGAGAGACTCGGGGAGCCACCTTTGGCCCACCGACTGCCTCACTGGCCTCCTACCTGGTGGCTTGAGCTATGACTGATGAGCAACAAGGTGAGAGCGGCAGATTTTCCGTGTCCCTGTCTGTCCTTCCTATGTAGTCGTCCATCAAGGAATTAAAAAATAAAAACAAAAGCAAACCAAAGCCGCCTGGCATGCCATCTTTTCCTGCCACTGCCTTCTGGAGCTCTGTCTCTCCTAGCTCTCCTCATCTCCTCTCTGCCTCTCCCGCAATCCCACGTGAGCATCAGGGGAAGCAGAGAATGTGTGCACTGTGGAGAGGGGCCTGAGTTGGGGGGTCGCAGGGAGGTCTCCTGAGTGCGCTAAAGACCACCCGAGAACAGACTCGATTCTGGGCCTGCGGAGCTCAGCAGATCCCTTTGGGCTAGGCTACCAGAGGTCCTGTTTTAAACGGGACAGAAAACGATACTGTCTCATTTCAAGCGGTATATAATGTCGGCCTACCGATGCCTGGAATTTAGCCCAGGGAGACTAGGCTGACCGTGTATACCATTTGAAAGGGGACCGTGCCATTGTTTTCTGTCCCACTTAAAATGGTACAGCTGGTCAGCCCGCCTTGAGCCATCTCTGTCCAGGGAAGGTCTTATAAAGAGGATGGGCTCTGAGTTGGCACGTACAGAATGACCCTCAGTCTCCTGAGCCCTGGATGTTTTCTCCACTCTTCAGCTCCTCCGACTTTCTTTTCCCTCCTCTGCAGGCTTGATAGTTGCCCATGAAGTCAACCCCTCTCCTGCTACAACCTTCTCTTCTCTGCCTCACTGTCCCCAAGACCTCCAGCCTGGTCTCAGTCAGACCTGGTTTTTTTCCATGCTCATACCCAGGCTGCTGACAGCAGCTGGAGAGAGCCACACTGCCCTGCCGATAACTGGGTGCCCCTTTATACACACAGCTGGGCGCCTGGCGCTCCCCAGTGGCCTTCCGTTTGCTGTTATTTTCCACTCTCCAGAAGGATTTTCAAACTTTCTCCTGGGTGCTTAAACGTTTCCCTACTTACTATCCCATCCCCACCCGTCCAACCCCCACAGTGCATGGCAATGGACTCCCCCACCCCCAACATTTCTCCAAGAGCTAAATGAAATCACCAAATAGGAAACTCGTTATTTTGAAGAATTTACCAAAATGGGGTGTGGAAGAGATGTGACAGAGACAAAGAGGGGAACGTACCACAGCAGAGAGAGGGCCCCTCCTAGAGGAAGAAGTCCAAGTGTGAATTCTCCCACTCCCCCTCCCCCAGGTTTCCCTATATCCCACCCTTCCTTCAGATCTTGCTTGTCCAATGCTTCCAGAACTTCCAAGCAGGCAGTGCAGGTCGCCCCCTGCCCCACCGCCCGCCAGTGACACGATTCACGTTGGCGGGCCCACAGGACGAATCTCCGTTTTTCCTTAGCTGATCCATGTTAGACTCGAGACAACTGTGGTCAGACTTCATGTTCCACTGAGCTTTAATTACCAATTTTTCTCTGGGCTCTATTCCCTGGGCCACATTCAGCTGCACGCTCAGCGGCTAACTTTTTGCCGCTTTCTCAGCTCTACCAACCTCCTCTCCACTTTGGACACAGCACATAGACACAGAAACGTGTAGGGAGCATCTGATGCATGAGAAAGAGCCAGCGTTCGACTCCTTGAACAGAAAGTCTTTATTTATACGGGGACGCAGGAAGCAAGGCCTCTTTCCTGCTCCCCCATGGATGGCCTGTCAGCACTGGGGGAAGGCCATTTCACCCTTCCTGAGAGGGGCGGTGCCCCAGGCTAATGGGTACCCGCTGTGAGTCTGAGAGGCGCACGTGCATTCACTTAAAGCAAGGTGGGACCCTGCCAATTTGTCCAGATGCACTGCCAGTTGGCAGTGAGACTGCGTCCTCCCTGAGGAGAGCCAAAGGCAGCGGAAAGCCCAGCCTGGGGTTCTGGCCGTAAGAGCGAGCAGTAGCTTTCATGTACGGAGCGTCTGAGCGAACGCGGGCCAGGACGGCCCGGCCTCTCGCAATTCCCTTCACGGCCTTCTGCCAGGGACTATAATTTTTTCCAAGGGAAAGCTTTGCATTTGTTTTTGGTATTTCTAATGTGCGTGTGTGCGTGCATGTTTGCTCTTGGTGCTGCTAAGTGTATGTGTTCATCGAAGGGAACTGGCGGAGGCACTCTCTCCTTTTCTCGCTTTGCGTGCTTGACCCCGTGACCTTGTGTTCTCCTGAAGCCTCTGCCATGCGATTTCTTCAGTCTCCTTCCTGCACGATGGTTTCTCCTGGACAATCCCATGGATGTTTTTATGTCAATAGTCTGGAATGTCTCTCTCCTCACTAGGAAAAGCTCCTTGGGTCTTTGTGAACTCAGAGGTGGAAGAATTCATAAGAATCAGGGAGCCTGCCTCCAATTGCCTCCTATTAATAAACTTCCCACAAGGACTGGAGAGGAGGAGGTGAGAACAGCTCCCTGCAGCATCCAAGGAGGGAGAGTGGCTTTTCCTGCCAAAGCCACGCAGCACCTGCTGTGGTGCTGTGGCCCACGTGGAGACGTGGGGGAAGGCGACACGGGCACCCCTCCTTGCCTGTGCCAGGTCTCTTTTCCTCCTAAGAACCTGGCAAAGTGGGATTATCAGTCCCACCGGATAGATAAGGAAAACAAGTCTCAGACAAGTCCATCACTTTCACCAAAGCCACACAGTTTAGTAGGTGGGAGAGAGAGCGTGACAGTTAGCTTTGTTTCATTTTCAGTAGAGTGGTATTGTACGGTCGCGCCAGGCCTCACGGGACACAGGTACCTCGTGGGGACCCTGCAACATCCAGTTGGTAAGGCTGATTTTATCCAAAGCCGAAGAGTGCCTCCCCTGACACGAGGCAGCCCCAGGAAGCTCCAACACTACGTAAGTTCCACCATTACAGCCATTCTTTCATGTAGTGGGCGGTCCCCAGCTATGGTTCAGGTATCTGTATGTGTAATCCTGTGGGGCCGTCATTTACTCACGTGTAATTGTAAAGTAATTTATTGAGTCCTCTTCATTAGCACAACTAATTGCTTTTCTTTCCTTTCATGCATTTATTTTTTCAGTCAATATGCATTTAATCTTGTCTGAGGACAAGATACTGTGTGAATTGAAAAAGGAATAAGACCTATAGTCTGCCCTTAGAAGGGCTTCTAAACCACCGTAAGATAGCATATAGTAAGTGTCGTAAGAATAACACAAATAAGATTAAAATAGCAGTTGGGAGCAGGAATTGAGGACAGACACCTAGGGAGTTCAGAAGTACGCATTAGGGAGGCGGAGTTGGGTGTGTGGAGGCAGGATTTCAATTCTAACTGATGGTGATGGAGAGGGTACAAGGTGGGCAGACGAGATGGAGCCTTTCCCAGGGGAGGGAAAGGCATGAGTGAAGGCTTGTGGTGGGCAGGTAGGAAACTGCCACATTTGAGGAATTCAAACAGTGCACTCTGACTTAAACGTAGGGTGTGTGTAGGGGAGTAACAGCAGATACAGATGAAAAAGGTATTTTGAGGCTTGTTTTTAGAAGACCCTCGGTGTGAGACCAAGGAGTGTGGTGATCTACCTGGTAGGCAGGAGGGAGCCATTGAAGGTTTATGAACAGGAAAGCGCTGGAACTCAGCCTGTGCTTGAGGAAGGTTGATCTGTGGGAACCTATGGATTGGAGGTTCCTGGAGGATGTTCTAGACGGAAGTCATCAAGGCCTGAGCAAGGATGATAGTGTTGGGAGCTGAAAGGCGGGAAGAGATGCACGAGATGGGCTCTGGGCCACAACACAGCTGTGGTATTCGAGGGAGATGTGAGAGATGGCTGAGGTATCAAGTCTGGGTAAGTGGGAGAGTGTAAAAAACAATGAGGAAGCCCAGGAGAAAGAACTGGCTGAGGGTGAAAACATGTGTGCCACTGAGACACGTTGACTGATGGGAGCTGCTGGCCCTCCAGCCCCAGAAGGTTCTCTCTCACAGGTGGGGAGAGTGTTGAGGGAGTGTGAGTGGGCACTGAGTGGGGGCGTCAGGGGGAGGAACGTGGCCATCGGAAGGTGCAGGGGCCCAAAGACTGGCTTCATTCAAGAGCATTACTACGTGATGGGCCCTATTCTCAGTGCAGGCCGAGAGGGGACAAGTCACTGCTCTCATGGGGAGCTTTCCCATTTTTATCGAACAATAAATTAGGCCCCATTCTTGGGCGGAGCCCCACACCATGGAGTTCCTTCACTAGTTATTATTCTCCCTGTGGCAGTGTCTAGCATCTCCTCCATCTCAATCTACAGGAAGGACTTCCAGCTCCTCAAGCAGTTCTTGGTCTGCTCCCAGGCAACCCCTCTTCCCATGCCCCCGACTGCAGAAGACATGCTAATCTGACTTCTGTCTGAATAGGTTTGTTCTATGTGTTCTTGAACTTTAACATAATTTTTGGCCTTTGCTCACTATTACGCTGTTGAATAGAGTAGTAGCTTCTTTTTTTTTTTATTCTTTATTATTATTATGTTTAATTCTGAATATTCCATTGAATGAATACCCTGTGTTCTATTTATCCATTATACTCCTGATGGACATTGGATTGTTTTCAGGTTTTTGCTATTATGAACAGCTCTGTAATGAACAGTTTCATCCATGATATTTAATGGACAAACACTCATTTCCCTTTGGTGTTTACCTAGGAGTGGAATTGCTGGACATGTGTTAACTATTAACATTTATTAAGCACCTACTTTATATCAGACTCAGTGCGGAGTGCTTGACATTGAATGAGGGCAAAACGAGCATGGGCCCCGCTGGCATTAATGTGCCCAGCCAGTGGGGGAAGCTGACCTCGACAGTCACGCTAAGTAACGGCAGGGATAAGCAGTCTGAACGGAAGGGAAGATGTCCACTAAGCCGGAGGGGGGTGGTGGTGTGGTCAGTGAGGTACGGTATCAGCACCTCTTCCCAACTTTCCCAGCACCCACCGGGGAGCGTGTAACCCCCAGGGAGAAGCACACTGGGCCTGACCTCAACACACTCCTTGTGATGAATGATCACGGCCCCACTGCTCTGACTCCGTTGGCGTAGAAGTCAAGGCTAGACTAGGGTGGGTTTATGTGAGCTTGGGTGCAGGGAAGTGAGTTGTTCAGCTTGGCTGTGGGGGAGCCCCACAGGCCTAGCCCTAGGGTGCATTCCTCGGCCTGGGGTGCATGTCTGGCCTTGATCGCTGGCTCTGGAGGTGGTTGGGATAATTGAGAGCTTATGCCCCACTCCCCAAAGACTGGTTTTAACACATATGCAACCTGCCTTTTTAATATTATTCCTTCTGACTGGAAGCATTTGGAAATGGTCCTTGCCCCTGGTTTTAAAAGGTGGCATTATTTTATGAACATTTAGACATTGATTAATAAAATTCCGAACCCATTAACGAATGGGGAAAATGCCAAACTTTTTTGTGTACCCAAGAAAGTAAATGTAATAAAACCTATCCCAAAAGGTAAGTTAAATTATAGCCCTCACGTTTTTTTTCTCCTGATGGCCCCACCAGATGTTTGAAAATGCAGGACACAGGCCTTTTTTTTTTTTTTTCATTTTCTCCAGGGAAAGGGGAGCAAAAAGTTGGCTCAGCCCTACTAACTTTCAGGAGTTAAAAAACAGAGCTACGGCGGGAGAAGGTGTGTGGGAATCCCCGCACGGCTCTTCCATAAATGCGGAGACAAGGGGCTCCCTAGCTGATGTTTTAATCCACTTTTTCTCATTTACCTCCATCCACCCTTCCAAACCACTGTCAGAATTCTGTTCTGATTTCGAAAGCAGGACACTGAGCTTGTACGGTCCCCTTCCGCCTGTGGGGGTGCAAGGTGGCCATTTTGTCTTTCCTTTGCTGAGCCGGGCAGGGCCCATCTCCAGGGTCAGGCCCTCGGTCTGAGGGGACCCCCGTGGGCACTGAGCCGGGGGTGGGGGTGGCTGCATGGTCAGTGAAGTGTGGGGTCAGCACCTCCCTCTAAACATCCTTCTTAGACCCCCTCAACCTCCCATCCAAGTTTTCTGAGTCTGAATGAAAGTAAAACAGCTAAAACATTGAGGAAAAGGGTAGCCGAATCTTTCGGGGCCCTGCGTCACCCTGTGCTTCGGCCACGACGAGCCGGGGAAACATGTAACCCAGCTGCAGCTCCTCCGGCCCCGGCTCCCAGCCGGCGTCCACAGAGAGGCCTGTCCTCTCCTTCCCGCAACTTCCTGGTCGTCCCCGAACACGCAGGAGTCAGGAATGCCCTGAGCACTGAGCCGGCACTTCACAGAAGAACCTTCCTCAGGCGTGTTACCTCCCGTTCTGGACTGGAGTTGGGCACGAGGACAGGCCAACGGAGGTGGGCTGGCGGGCCTGGGCATGCTGTTGCTCTGCTTCCTGTCGCAGACCTGACTCCTCTAGGGGTGGCACCATCACGGCCACCAAACAGAAGCTGAGGATTCTGGGGACAGCCACAGTTCGAGTCAGGCTGGTCCCCCCAGAGGCGGGGATGGGGGAATCATCTCCACGCTGGAGGAGCGGGTGGGACGTAAAGTTCCCACTTTCATTCCTTCGTGATTACTTTGCTTTGGGACAGTGTTTCTCATTCTGTTGTCCATCACGATCACTTAGGAAACTTAAATAATCATAAAAGTGCATAAATGGCAAGGGCAGTGGAGGAACCTGCAGATGGCTGGCAGGATGATCTGGTTCGATTCAGTCAGCGGGCTTGTCCGGGCCACTGCTGTGTTTTTAGTAGAGAAGGACAGTGCTATGTTATCAAGTATCTTAGACATGTGCTCCCCCAACTAGAAAACACCCGGGATTCTAAGATGGAGTCCTGGATAGGGGGAGGGGAGTAGGTAGAGAAGGGGAGATAAAGACCAGGGGAGAAGGCTGGGGTGACACAGGGCAGTAAAGAAGGCAGGACGAAAATCTAGACTCCAGGTGAGGCTCTACTGCTGGCCAACTTTGTGACCTTGGGAGAACCATGTGACCTCTTTGGGTCTGGGAACACAAAGAGACAAGTATGGCACTTTGCTTAAGCAGGTGGGCTCTGAGGCCACACTCCGGGTTCACCCCAACTCTACACAATCCTGGGAAAGGGACTTCCCCACTCTGAGCTCTAGTTTCTTCCTTCGTAAGATGGGGATCATAGACTGGTCCTGAGGTTTAGATGAAATAATGTATGTAAAGTGCTCAGCAATATATTTGGTCAGATTAAGTGTTTAATATATGAACTGTTGTCTCTCTCCAATGGAGGCTAATGGAATGCACACAGAAAATACCTTTATCTCAAGCATGATCGACTTATTTAATATATATGACTTTTGATAAGGACACTAAGATCCTACCTTATTTATTTTAACGTTATTATGGGTATAGATGTTAGAGGAAAGGGAAATGAACCAGATAGTGATATACTATTATTGTTTCCTACACAAATAAAATACTTTACTGTAGGTGTTAGGGTTTAACACATGAAATGTTTTGAAGATTGTTTTTCTTCCCCTCCATCCTCCTGTTTTTATTCTAGTTTTTTTTTTTTTTTTTTTTTTTTTTTTTTTTTTTTTTTTTTTTTTTTTTTTTTTTTTTTTTTTGTCTTTGTCAGAACAGGCTAGGTTTTGCTAGATTAAGAACAACCCAGAAATCTCATTTGCTTAACCCAGTACAAGCTGGCGGAGGTGTGCTGTGAATCTCGGTCTCTCGGAAGTCCTGGCCGATGGGGTCCCCTCCTGATGCGATCAGCACGGCGGGAAAAGGGAAGGTGGTGAATCCCACACGGGTTCTCATGCTTCCACTGAGGCAACACGGGGAGGTTCTCGGGAGCTGGGCTACTCCTTAAGTTCTGAGTCTTCCTTTTCCAGATACGATTTTCCTTAGAGTTTTACAGCCACTCTCTTCTTGATTTTGCTTCTAGAGAAAGTACAGTAAAGATAAGAAGCTAACGCTGATTTTTTTTTTTTCCATCATCAAACCAGGACCCTTGTTCTCACAAGGGATTGTATGAGAGGATGATTCCAGTGAGAGCAGAATGCATTTTATTTCCTAAAAGTTTCTCCCTCAACTACAAAAACTT
This sequence comes from Lyroderma lyra, assembly GCA_004026885.1. Classification (NCBI taxonomy): domain Eukaryota; kingdom Metazoa; phylum Chordata; class Mammalia; order Chiroptera; family Megadermatidae; genus Lyroderma; species Lyroderma lyra. The sequence continues at coordinate 37,932 of PVJL010007774.1, read as the reverse complement.
GAGTATAGTTGGCATGTGGTCATCTCCCACCCTTAACCCAAACTGCCCTTCTAGCCTGGGCACATGAAAATCTCAGGGTAGTTTAAGCAGTTGTAGAGCAAGATCAATACAGGCCAGAGGCTACTAACCACCGTGTGTCTACACGCTGCCTTCTGGGGTGCCGGCTTGTTCTCTCATTTGCTGTCCCCTCTTCATGCATCTGGTGGGTGGGCCTCAGGTCAGGGTTGCGCTGTGGAGTGGGTGAGATGGATAGGAAAGATGAAATCAAACCAAGTTAACTATACAATTAATTTATGCAAGAGGAATATGATTTCTTCACTAGAACCTATTATAAAGCAGGCATGATTTTCACAAGGGGGGAAAGTTGAATAGAATAACTGCAGAAACGGGTTGAAGTGATGTGCATGGAGGAAGCCTTCTTGGTCTTAAACGGTAAGCGGTCTCGGAGGCCGTTCTCGGTGTCTGGTTCTGAGGGCCCCGCTCCCTACCGCCTCTGCGTGAGGGCTGACGGGTGCCCCATCCTATAACTTCACTTTCTCCCTCTCTTTCTCTTTTGGATTACGAACGTCTACAGGAGTTAAGCTGCAATAACAAAATTTGTCACTGTCTAACATGCAGTGTTGTGTTTGAGCCTTCGGACTGAGCCGAATAAATTAGTGTCTTACTTTATTAATGGCGTCAGTGCTAGGCTAGGTTTATGCAAAGTGAGAGATGAGTGGCACAGTAAGGGAAGGACTGAAGGAAAAGGCCACTTGTCGAAAGAAGTTGCTTCATTTTCTGCCACGCTCCCCCTGGGCCAAGCTTCCCCATCACCAGGGTCTACCTGCAGGCCGTTTCCAACATCCTAAGTGAGAAACCCTATCGCGTTTCGATTCCACCATGCACCATCCTCCTACTTCTGTAGTCCTCGGAGGCGGTGGAGAAAACGGCCGGGCTTTGCTCACTGTTCGGAGTGTTGCAATCTCTTCTCCTTGGAAGGCCCCACCTCCTGCTCAGCCCTTCCTCCAACGTTTCTGCCAGTTATCTCACGGCCCACTCGCTCCGTTCGTTCACACTCACCCCAAAGCCTTACAGAAGCTTCCAGTGGGTCTGCAAAGGAGGCCCGAGGGTCTTGCCTTCTGTTCAGGGCTAACCCTCTTCCTCTGATCCCTGCACAATCCCAGACTCAGATTCCCCCGAGCCATGCCGAGCCTAATGGTGCTCCAGCCGCCCTTCCCCTGCTCCCGCCCTTCCACTGAAGTCCGGTTTCTTTACGAGGCCTCTCCCGACTGCCTGCGGAAAGCGTGGCTCTCTGTACCGAAAAGCCCTCAACACGGCTCCTCTGCCTAACAACAATAATAGCGATAATGATAATAATAACAGTATCCAAATCTTTTTCTATATATAGAAATAGGATATATTCGAGGGCTGTCCGGAAAGTGACCAGCCATGTACTATGAAAAACAGAGGCATGTACGGCTGGTGATTTCCGGACAGCCCTCGTCCACGCACGTCCTATTTGTGGTATTTTTCTGGTGAACCCTGGCTAATACCGGTGGGTGTTTTTATGGTTAACTCACTGTATGGATGTGACAACTGGGACACAGGGAAGGTAGGTAGCGTGCTCAAGGTCATCAGTACCAGCACGTGGCACGGTTGGGATTGCGTTTAACTCCAGAGACTGTACTCTGTGCCGTGAGATTCGATGTATTTAACATTGTGCTACGGCACGGTGTTGCGTTCAGGGTTGTTTGTTCACCAGTTTGCCTCATGTGTCCTTTGTTCTTTTTTCCCCTGGATTACTTATGTTTTCCGTTGTCAATTTTGAGACGACAGAGCCCACCCGTCTGGTGAATGTGCCTGTGGTGTCGTGGCCTAGACTGCTGCAAGGGAGGGCTTTGGGGGCGCTGCTGGAGCGAGAGGGGCGCTCGCTGCGAAGGCCGCTGAGGGGTCAGATCGTCTGCTCGCTTCCTCTCCGGCGATCGTCTCCGGACTACTGAGTGAGGTCCCATCACTTCACCGCTGGACAAAAATCACGGGTAGTGTTTGAAACATTTCATCCTGGGTTCCCTAAGCACATATTTCAGAACAAAAGGTATTCAACGTTTTAGAAGAGTTGGCTATTGAAAGGTTTAAAGGTATGTGCTAGCTTGCTATGCATTCTCAAGCACAGTGGAAATAGGGGGCACATCCTCCTTGCTGTGCTGCGGCAAATAGAACCCCTCAAGGACACAGAGCCGAGTCTGAGGACACCCAGCGCTGTGGAAACGTGTGTCCCTCTCAGCCCTCATAGAGCCTGTCTCCTTGGGGTGGAAGTAGGAGCTGGCTTCCTAACCTAACATTCACGCCTGCTCCCCTTCGTGCATTATGTCAATGGAATTGTGTTTGCAGAAAGACCTTGATGCCCGTGTTCTGTTTCTAAAAATCAGTGAGAGAAAGCCCTTGTGCTTGGAGCAGTTTGTATTTTCCATTGCCACCATGTGATTGTGTCTGCAGGCACTTTCTTTTACTTTCTGAGGTTCCACGCAGGACCAGTAGGGTAGAAAGGGTGCCCTGCCATAGGCCTCTCCCTCTCTCGGTGTGTCTGTCTGTCTGTCTGTCTCTCTCAAACATACACACACACACAAGCACACACAGTCTTCTTTAAGCAGCTCACCACAGCGCTATTTTCAAACTTTCAGGCTATCAGGCATCGGAGTGTTTAAAGTTTTAATAGGCTTAGAGGTGACTCTTGAGTCCACCAACATCTGCATTCATCTGTAATTTATGGCTGCCTCTTATTTAGTTGGTTTAGTAAATTGTACCTAAGAGTATTCTTTGAGTCTCGGCAGCCTGGTGTACAGTTTCACGATTCAGCTGTGTGTTTGCCAACTATTTGGCTTTTTTTTTTTTCCCTCTTTCTTTTGGATGACATTCTCAAATACTTAATTTGGAGCTTTGGTCTGGAACACACTTTATCAGACACCTTTTGCGTGCCAAGAGACCCCTCATACATTCTGTGAAGGCTAACTTTCCACATGCTAACACATTTATTTCTAAATTGCTTTTAAAGTCACCACATTTTCAAATAACAGAAGGTAAAGTGTGGCGCATTTGGACCAATTGGTTCTCGTGGCCTCTTGCTTCTCCCCACACCCTCCACCCTGCTTTCTCTGGACTTCAGTCAAGGGGAAATTCTTCCCTAAGTGGAGAGGTGAGGGTGATGGTGCCTAACCAAGCCATAAAGTTAATGTCTATTGCAAAAATAAAAGGGCTTACTTTGTTATGAGGTATGTGAGGACATGTTTTGGCCTTACTTCATGAGCTCAGTCTAACCATGCCCCAAAGATTAAATCAAGGCTATTATGGGTATAATTTATTTCTCTTTCAGGTCTGTCATCATGTGTGTAGATTTGGGATATTGCGTTTTCCCACTTTCGGGCGTAAGGTCCATATGTGGCACACACAGATTGAGGGCCATCGAAGAGAAGTCCCTGAGGCAATTTGTTTACAGTTTTGCAGAATGTGAGTTTCCAGCCGAGTCTGTGACTAACTCCCTGCCCCCTTTTCCTTTCCGTGAGCACTGTGGAGCGCTCAGCTTGCCAGGGCTGAACTCCCAACTGTGTTGTGGCCTCCAAGCAAGAAAAGGTGTAATTCGTCCGCATTATGATTAATACACTGTAATCATGTAATCTGCTAGGAAAATGTGATCTTAAGGCAAAAACGTGCAATGGAATTAGATCCTCCACTCACACCATTAATCTTCCTTTAAGGTCTGAGAAGGGATTAGTGGTTAAAGTAAATCTTTCAACATTCTTTTTTATGAGTGGAGAATAATTTAACCACCTTAACCCATTGCAGTAGGGAAATGGGAATTTAGATAGTTAAGTGTGAAATACAGGCTTCCCTCCACATTTCCTTCAGGGTTCATGCCGTCTCCACCCCATTGCGCTGTGGGCCAGCGGAGAAGCGTCTGAGGTGACATGTGCAGAACCCTCTGAAAATGATCCACCTTGTGCATTGCTGCCTATTCCTCAGGTGCAGAGGTGCTGGATAGAATATCGTGTGTGCATGCTGATGGCCAAGTAATAGTCACCATGTATCTTAGATCCTTGATTCTTCTTGAATCAGGCAGTCTTTCTCTTCTGCATCTATCTTGCATAGCAGAGGCAGAGACATTTTCCTAAGACTATGACAGAGGCTATCATAGGTGCTTGAGTAAGAAATAAATGGAATAAACACATTTCTTTCTACTCAGTGGTACCCAATCCCTAAGCACACGTAGGTGTTCCTGCCACCAGATGCTCATCTATAGGCTTGTAGGACACAGGAGCCAGCGTTAGTGTTCCTGCCTGGTAGAACCCCTCCCCTTTCACGCATGAGCCTTCCAGGACAAGGGCCTGCAAGGGTGGCCAACACCAATGGTACTTTTTTTTGTGGCTATGGCTAAAGCAAACATGTAATCATTTTGTTAAAAGTGCTCAGAAATCTCTTATTTTGCTATAAAGTAGTAAGTGCTCCAAGATTAATGGTGACAGGTGTATTAATATGTAAAGGCCAGAGGAGCCAGCTCAAAAGGGCTCCTATAGCTCCATCTGGGTCAATTTTAGCATAATAATAATAAATAATGAGAGTAATGGATTATAAGACATTGAATAAAATAAAAATCTATGGGTTAATATTGATAGAAGTTAAACAATAAATGGGGAAATACATACTAATTATAAAATTAAAAAAATCAGAAACAATAAAATAGAATGCCACGTGAAAAATATGGAAGGAACACTGGACTTCGAAAACCCACACTGGATGCAAAAACCAGTGAGTGAAAATTTGATGAGAAACAGGATGTTTTATAATCTCAAAGTGTCTCCCCACAATGACTTATTAATTACATAGGGGAAAAACAGTTACTTTACAGTGATGAAATCTAGTTCATACCACCCTATCCAAGTAATCAAAGTCGATGTCACCAGTAATAAGACAAGCTAATAGCACGTGCCTCCCATTAGGGTGCACTGAGAAAGGCACAGCGTCACTCCGTGACAGTTCTATAAAAAATGCATGGCCTGAATCTAATAATGAGGACACATCAGTCAAACCCAAAGGGAGGAACATTCTGTAAAACAGCTGGCCTGTAATCTTAGAAAGTGAGCAGATCAACAAAAACAAAGCCTGGGGCTGTGTGCCCGCCTGAGGGAGACTAATGAGACGTGACCAGCAAATGCAGTGGGTATTCTTGGAGTGAATCCTGGACTGGAAAGCAATTAGCTATAAAATAGACTTGGGAGACCTTTGACAAACTTTGAAAATCATCTGTGGATTAGATAATAGAATTGCATCAAAAGGGCATATTATTATTTTGAAAATTGCACTGTGGTTTTTGTAAGAGAACATCCTTGTCCCTAAGAAATGCACACTAAAGCATTAAGGGGTACAGGCAATATAATGCCTTCAAGTTACTCTCAAATGGCTTTATAACTAACATGCATTTATATGCATAAATACATATGTACACATGTGTGAACATACGAGGTCAGACAATTAATTTTGTGAACTCATCCTAGAAGAAGTGCTCCACACCTTATTGCTGAATATCACTACAGTCACCTTCGAAGTTCTCCCCTTGGGAAGCCATGCACCCACACCAGCACCCAGTCCACCCTTCAAAGCAGTTTTGAAACTCTTTTTCTGGAATGGCCCTCAGAGCTGTTATCATGCCCAAATCGGACAATTAAGTTTGCAAACGTGCCACCATGTGCTTACATTGGCAGCACAATATGAACAACTACTGTCAAGGTACAAGGTTATGACACTTACCTAGTTGTCTGTACGGTGCTGCCAACGTAAGTGCATGGTGGCAAGTTTGCAAACTTAATTGTCCGATTTGGGCATGATGACAGCTCTGAGGGCCATTCCAGAAAAAGAGTTTCAAAATTGCTCTGAAGGGTGGGCAAGGCGCTGGCGTCGGTGCACAGCTTCCCAAGGGGAGTACTTCGAAGGTGACCGCAGTGATACTCAGCAGTGAGGGATGGAGCACTTTTTCTAGGATGAGTTCATGAAATTAATTGTCTGAACTCATATTCACACACTCATATATATATATATACACATCTATCTATTTATTTATCTACTTATCATCTTTCTTTCTTTCTATGTATGTATCTATGTATGTACCTATCTAAAGAGGGAGAATGATAAAGCAAATGGAATAAAATAAACAATTGATGATTCAGCGTAAAAGGCATGTGGGGTATATCTTGTACTATTTTTATAACCTAAGTTTTAATTCATTTTAAAATACAGAGTTACAAATCAGTACTCATAAAAATAGTTGATTAAACTTGAGATCCGCAAACACCCTGGGAAACTCACTACTCCTGCACCCTCGCTTTCTGTCTGGCGCTACTGGCTACTCTCTTAACTCTCTGCGTGGCAGTCCTTTCAGCTAACTGCAATTGCTCCACTGAGACCACACGCTTACCTGGTGTTAGTAAAACAAAAGCGAGCATCTCTGACACCCCTGGCCACCTCAGTCCTGTCAGGGAGCAAGGAGGAGGTCCCAGCCCAGGAAGGGAAAGGATTCTCACCCCACTAGGTGGGACATCATGCACTGACAGCCGAGAGGTGGGCGGGGGCTCCTCTGGTGGTCTGTGGACCCCTGAGGAGTGCTGGATCTAACTTCCCTGGGCAGGGCAGGCTCAGCAATTATGACAGGAGGTTGCAAATAGCAACCACAGCAGCTACACAGGCTCCCCAGAGAGAGGCCCTGAGGGTTTTTGTTTCTAGGACCAGCTGGGTGCTGTCTTGGCAAAGACCAAGAAGCCTTCATCAGGCAAAGCCACATGTGGGCACATGACCCACCAATCCTTGCAGTTGTTATCTCTAAGAGCAGTCATGCTCATACATAGCACTTGTGCCTTAAATCAAACGACGGTTTTCGACAAAATTACATCATCTTACTTAAAATTTAACATCTATAGGTATCAATTAATTTAGGGGCTAATCTGGTGATCAAAGAGAATGTGCACAGCTGAAATGTTGTATTGACTTGGCCTTGAGCCTTGTGACGTGATTTAACAATTCATTGGTTATTGTTTGGCGGTCACGGATTTGCAGTCCAGATCATCGCCAACAGGTCAACGGCTAACGCTGGATGCATCCATGTGAGCCAGGGTGAACATTAACTGCTGTGACTTGGTGTGTGTGGGGTGGGGGTGGGCAGGTTTGTATTCAGGCTACAGAAATGAAAACATTTTGGGGACTCAAGTGGTTTTCAAGTGGAAAAATAACTGATGAATTTTACCTCCTGGATATACTTTCCATGTCTTTTTAGAGTTAGCTTCCTTTCATAAAGGATTCAGAGTGATTTGCAATAAGCAAATCTTAGGTGTCTTTAGAGTTAATAATAATGGTAATGGTTTCTATTCTTTGGGTCTTCAGTGTATAGCAGGGACTGTGTCATCTCATTGAACCCTCTCTGCCACCCCAAGAGACAGGACTTTAAATGAGCGTTCAAATCCAGGGCTCTCTGCTCGTCAGTCCATCGGCATGTAACTGTAAGCATACCGGGCAGCTCACGAGAAACAGGTCACAGAGAAGACTATTGGTGGGCCTCAGAGACTTCTGCACGTGAGGACTGTGTCCACTTACCGCTGGGCACAGTGCTGCTGGGGAAGTTCATTCTCTACAGCTTTTCTGCTGCAGAATCAGTCCTCACTGAACTGTCATGTCATGGAGGGACATTGATTTTAACTTGGCAAAAGCAATGCATTTAAACACACGAATAGCATTTCCTTCCTTTTCCCTTGGTACGCAAACATTCCACTGCAAAGACATCAATGAAACCTGCCATTCCCAGAAACACATGTTTAAATAAAAACGTAATAATCTTCCAGTCTTGATGGACAAACATTATAGAAGGTAAACAGAAAATTTAGAGATGAAGAAACTGAAGTAGAAAAAAATAAAATCAACCGTATTAGTTTCCTACCACAACAGAAATGTACTCTCACAGTTCTGGAGGCTAGAAGTCCGAGGACAGGGGCACGTTTCCTCTGAGGCTCCAGGGTCCTTCTCTGCCTCTTCTGGATTCGCGTGGTGGCTGCAAATCCTTGCTGTCCCTTGGCTTGCAGTACATCGCTCCAGTGTCTGCTTTCGTCTTCATGTGAGCCTTCGCCTGGGGTCTCCCCTGTATGTCTGAATTTCTCTTTTCTTAATAAGAAGACTAGTTATTGGTTTAGAATCCACCCCAATCTAGTATGTCCTCATGTTACCAAGATTACATCTACCTATTTCCAAATGAGGTCACATTCATAGACACCCTGGGTTAGGACTTTCAATATATCTTTTTTGGGGGACACAATTCAACCCACAGTGACACCCCCTCTTTTAATAAAGAAAAAGCGTGACCCAGGTTACAGTAAGAGGAAACAGAACCCAGGTCCCTGAGAGCAATGGCTGCACTGGCTCTGTGCTCCATTCACAGTCTTTTCTTTGCTGGCTCTGAATTACCAGTGAAGTGAGGGCAGAGGTTTCGTTGACCTGAGACTAGAAACAACAATTAAGTCTGCTCTGGCCACATGATGACCATCAGTTACATAGCTCATTTTCAGCAATGTAAGGCAAACTTTTAGGCAATAAATATCTGTAGCCTTTAGTCTAGTGACTCCACATAGCAGCACTGTATTTCTGGGATTAAATCTGTAAAGAAGAGTCAAGGAGACACACTGATATAACTGATCTGATCATCTAAGTGATTATCCTGTCCAATTTCAAAATTGATTGCAAAAAGAAAATCCACTTGAGTGCTCAGCCTCTGATAGGGCTCCCCATTGTGGTTCTAGTAATGCTATAATGACTGGGTCCTCTTAAATCTATACTGAAATGACATGTCCTTTTGCGATGCCTGTATGGTATGAGGAGTTTCAAGTTTATTACCAAGCCCATGACTGGATCTTTGAATTGTTGATGCACCACTTTTTGCAAAAAATTGAATCGTAGGTATTTTTCAGTTTGGTGCTTGGAGTTCCACATAGGGGATAGTCAGATTGTGTTTAGTTCTCTACTGACAACATACTAATCTCTTCTTACAATTGGGGAATGTCCCCACAGCAGCTGATTGTCGGCGGGAAGCATGGAAGGATAAAATTCCAGGGCCACTCATAAGTAAATATGGGTTGAGCCGTTTATTCAGAAGAAATATTTCAGACACGTGACTGACATAAAACTAATGAATACAGTGTCAATATTTTACTACAGAGTCTTGTTTAGTATGTTGAAAGCATTCATACCCAAATGTCAGGCAAACAAAGTTTTACTCTGACTCAAGGTCCAAGGCTTACATTTTCATGTGGTTAGAGATGAATGTTGGTAAACAACTCAATTTTCATCTCTGTCCACCAAAGGAGCACTCTCGTGCTTACAACGATTGGCTTGGCCCTGCAAACAAGACTTTTCTAAATGCTGCGCTGGGCAACAAACGGTAACTCAATTTATCTTTTGGAAGTCCAGCAAGTCTCTGCTGTTATTAGAGGAGCTAGCTCCAACAATTTGTAGAGTGTAGGACACGTCCAAAACATTGACATGCTGGGCTGGTTTAGATTAGGGGCTTCCTTTCATTGTGTTCTTAGAGAGCCTGTTGGAGAACACCTAATTTTTCTCTGCCTCTCACATCAACACAAGGAGAAAACCTGTCAGAGGTTAAGCCGTCTGCCACCTCCGGAAGAAGAGTTCTTCTTTGGAATGTTTCACTTGGGGTGTGAAGGAGAAAGGGGATTAACATGCTCTCAAGCAGCCCCTGCATACAATATGGGGCCCCAGGCACGTCTGCAGAGGTGTCCTGAGAGGCCTCAGGAGAGGGAGAGAGAGACAGAGAGAGACAGAGACAGAGAGAAAGGGAGAGGGAGAGGGAGAGGGAGAGGGAGAGGGAGAGGGAGAGCGAGAGCGAGAGCGAGAGCGAGAGAGAGAGAGAGAGAGAGACAGAGACAGAGAGAGACAGAGACAGAGAGAGAGGGAGGGAGCAAGAGTGAGCTGGAAACCAATGAGGGGGCAGGGGGATGAGAAAAACCTTACAACATCAGGGAGCCAAGTGGTTGTGGCTTGATGTATCCTGCATCTTATTTTCTTTGATTTTTCCAGAAAAAGCTGGCAATGAGAATAGAGGAATTGCAAACAATGTAGTGTGCTCTTGCCAAGATATAAATACAGAAGAAACATTCTAAAGGACCATGTACAGTATCAAATTATCTGCAAAGATGAGGAAAATAATGACTTACATTCTCCATCCTCTGTCTGGTGACTCACTAAAGTGGAAAATGAAGCAGTTGGAGATTAAAGTTACCCCCCGAAAGAGGGGGAGAGGAGTGGCCTCAGAAACAACGGATCCAATTAGCCAAGTTAAGATGTGGCCAGAATGTCTGTGACAGGAGGTGGCAGCTAGATGTTTTGTGTTTCCTTCTGTTCTCCATAACCTTCACTAAGGGAAGTTTCCACACTGGCTCACGGTACCTTGTCTGGGTCACAGATAATTGAAGAAGCACCTAGTATGTGCCGAGTGATCATGACCGTGCAGGCACACTTGGTGAGAAAGGGTGGAAAACAGATGTCCCCACCTCGTGTGCTTACAAAGACCCCTCTGTGTTGTGTCTGTGCTTTTTCTAACATTCTTATGGAGATACAATTACACGTTAGACATTCACCCATCACTGTTTATCTTTATATCTTTACGTGTGTAAAGTCTGCCTCCTGTCGTGGGCAGCAGGCTCCCTGAGGCTGCCAGCCCTGCGGGTTTTATTCATCAGTACACTGAGCGCCACCATCGTGCCCAGAGCAGCCACTGGACACCTACACAGATTTTAGTAAACGCGTAAGGAATACGTCAAAAGGAAAAATTTGATTTATAAGGCCCATCAATTGGCTTTCACAAACCACCCCATTCTTTTTATTGTTATTATTTTTTTCCGTTCTTCCATTTTTCTCCACAATCTCAGGTAATTTTTAAAATTGGGAAGTACCGAAAAGAGGGACGAGGCCTCCAGTTAGTAGGAGGAAAATGATACAAACGTACTCTGTCCCCAGACTGCCCCCCACCGGCGCTGTGGGACCCCGGACGCGAGCAGAGGGGGACTTGGGTGGGGCAGTCCCCCCCCCCCCCTCCAGGCTTTGTACGCTTCAGGAGGAGGCAGAGCTCAGCTCTCTGTCCCCACCGTCCCTGCGTTGTGTCCTCCGCCTCCTCACTGTCTACGTGCCATCAGTTCCCCTCACAGGTGACCCCCGGGTGCACTTACGCTAAGGCCACGAGGGAAGGAGAAGATCAGGGATGCCTGCCCCTCCTCCCGGTCGCCATCTCGATGGGACCGCACCCCAGCGTACTGGGTACAGAGAAAAAGGGAAGTGTGAGCTTCAAGGCCAAGGTCTCAGGCCAGACTTTGAGAGCGGAAGGGCCTGGGAGAGGGGCGAGGTGAGGGCGCCCTGGAAGCCGTGTGCGGAGGGGGCAGGCTCTGAACGGCGGCCTGGGACGAAGGAGACGCAGAGGGACAGCCAAGAGCACCCAGGTGAGAAGGCACGAGCTGGCCCGGGGTGCAGCCGGGACTGGCCTTGCTGGCGTGGAGGCGGGCAGGCGTCGGGCTGGGGCCTGGCAGCCCTGCTTCTGCACGTGCGTGTGCAGGTGAGCGGAGCAGCAGAGAGCCAAGGCGCCTTGGCTTGGGCCTCCGCAGGAGCATCGTGCTTTGCCACCTTCCCAGCAGTGCTCCCCGCCAGGGTGGTGTGTCGTTTTTGTCTTGTTTTATTCCTTCTATAGTACGTAAGAGAAGAGGCCCACAGAGAGGGCTTTCTGCAAAGTCAGACTCGTGAGTCAGGCAGGTCCCAGAAAGGAAGCTGCTAGACCCTGGGCCCTCCCTGCGAAGGGAGGACCTGCCCGAAGCTCTCCATCACAGGTGGGGGCCAGCACAAGGTCTTCTTCCATTTGTCATTGGCATCCAACCTCTGATGTCATCACTGAGTGGCGGACACTTCGCTCTATGAAAGCTGTTTGGGAATGCTTTTCCTTGTTAATCATAGAGCCGTTTTGCTCTTTTGGCTGAAGCAAATGAATAAGGAAATACATAATAATCGCTATTATGATCGACAAAGGATACCAGTTGTCAGTATTTTAAAAAGAGTGACAGCTTTCACGACAGACTTGGCGGAAGTTCTGTGGGAAGGTTCAAACCTCAAGGAAACCCTGACTTCTCAGCTTCTCAACTCCTGCGGAGTCTCACCTGGTCCGCCTGGTGGCACAGAGCTCATGGTGAGTACTGGTTAAAAAGAGAGTTGGTTCTCCTTTCCACAGAAACAAATTGCCATAGTATTTAAATCACTTAACTTTTTATATTTGAAAACGAGGTTTTCTAATGCGAGTTACTTCCTTCAACTAACTTTTCCTCCCTTCGTTGCAGAAATCTTCATCTTCCTTATTTTTCTCACTGACTTTTAAAAGCGTTGATAAAAATCCAGCAGGGAGATGAAGTAAGGAGACATACAGGTTGTACAGTTGGTGAGTACAGCAGTTTTGTGACTAAAAGCTGGTCAGAGGTTACGCTCAGATTTTCGTTCTAAGATGTATAAAGACTGGGTTTTGAGCCCTTCAAGTGTCATGAAATTAATATGGCCATTAAGGAGGCAGTTATAAGACCCTTCCGTGGTAGCTTGACTCAGAAGTCAATTTTAGGGCAGTTAGCTTCCACCCAAGACACATCTTTTTCCAATTAGCTTAAAAGAAACTCTTCTTTGGCCAGATCCTTCACGTTCTACTTTTCTTCTCATTTTTCCTTCTGGCTTTTATTTTATTTTTATTTTTTGTTCCTGCTGTTTGTTCCCTCCTTTTATTGTGAAATTTATATCTGGTTCATCTTTATCTAATGATTTTGACCTGTTTTCTCTTTAACTGGCAATCGCTCCTTAGGAAGCCTTTTCGAAGCACGCCAAGCTATCACGATGTGCTGCATATTCTAGTCTTCTGTCACTTCTCATCCACCTTCCCATTTCCTTCTCCTCAACTCTGTTTTACCTTTGCAAGCTTCTGCCAGGTATGGAAGGCACCCAAATTTTATATGTTGAAACCCTGATCTCAAAAACAATGGTATTTTTCATGTTAGGAGGGATACCAAGTTGGGATAGTATTAGGAGGTGGAGCCTCTAGGTGATACTTGGGTCACTAGTGAGCCCTTCTAAGTATTTGGTCCTCTATATGGAGAAGAAGGACCAGAGCTGTCTATGTCTCTGTGCCACATGAGGATACAGTGGGAAGGTGGATGTCTACAAACCAGGAAGTGAGCCCTCACCAGACACAGGATTTACGGGTGCCCTGATGTCAGACTTTCCAGCCTTTAGAACTGTGAGAAATAGATGTTTGTCGTTTAAGACACCCAGCCTGTGGTATTCTGCTACAGCAGCCCAAACTGACTGTGACACACAAGTTCTGAATAATGGGCAATGTGGTACGTATACTTGCCTTCCTATTGCTCAAGGAACAGAGAAAATTCTGAGATTCATCAAGCCAAGCTGTAGAGAGTAAACTAAGGATGATGCTCAGAGATAGAAGTGTGGCTTCTCACAAGGGTCTGTGAGCATCTAAAGACAGTGGGCGATCCATCTGAGCATTTGGTGGGGATGGCATGTCTCTCTACTCCCAACATGCTGGCTAATGACGAGAATCAGTCCTTCTTAACTCCTTTCATACACAACTGAATGGGCTCCTGGCTGGAAGAATCTTTAGGGAGAGAATCAATTGGTCAGCATGCTTAGCAAGGGCTTGTGTAAAATATGTAGTCGTTTTTATAGAGCTCTTAACTCAACCTTGGAAACTGGGAAGTCATTTAATATGCTCCCTGGGACCAGGGATTCAGTGGTGCTAAGAGTAGGATATTACAGTTTCCTCCACAAAGAAAAAAATATACACATACACCTGTGAGACAGAGTGGAAATCACTTACTGGGGTTATAAAACTGTACTTCACAGTGAAATTATTTCCCTTAAGGTGACTGTCAGTTGTCAGGCACTATCTTGGAGCCAATGTTCCCCTGCGGGTTGGAGCTATGACTCAGGATGCTCATTCCAACCCCGATCTGTAATTTGAACAACAGTTTCTTTTTGTCAGCAGCAACCTCGTATGCTCCTTGTGAGCCCCAGGGTGCTGTGGACTTAGTTCTCCAGGGTGATGAGGACTCCGGTGTTTATAGAACCACTGTATTCAGCTTCAGATCAGTCCCACATAGTTTTAGTCATTGGGGAGAATTCTGCTGATAAACTCCCAGATAAGCATAAACACATAATAAATGTGTCCCTGGGAAAAAAATCTCCACTTAAAATGAAACAAGATGGAGTGTGTATGAGGATGGGGTTGGAGCTTGAATTATATTTTTAAACTCGCTAAGGAAGCTTGCTCTGTAGAGCAATTCACTGTATCTTTGTAGAGTAAATACATCAATCTTCATCTTTCAATGTGTTTTTTGTGTAAGCCTCGGTCATCACATGTTGTCTCCAGCACTTTTAGTGAGGGGAAAATATGCAAATATGCCATAGCTTTATATTTGTAAACGGGCTCTGGTAGATTGAAAACATTTACTTTGAAATTCTTGAAACAGACTCAGATTTGCTTTTAAGAGAGGTGCTGGAAGGCAGAAGGAGGCAGGCAGTGGGACGTGGGCCTTGCTCTCAGTGGATTGTGCTCATGCTTTGGAGAAACTTCCAGAAGGCAGGCAGGGTGGTCTCTGTAAAGTGAGGCTTCTGAATCAGTGCAATTACTCATTAGAATTAGGGGGTGATGCCAGAATAACAAGCACAGAAGCGTTCTCCCCATCTGGACTTGGAAGATTCTCTCGGCGTTGTTAGACCCTGGATGCTGGCTTCCATAGACGGGGGCTGTGGGCAGGCTCACTCCTGTTGAGGCTGGGCTATGTCCTGAGTTAACTGTATCTCTGGCCTTTACTTTTCCCTGGAACACTTCTGAAAAGCAGCCACTCAGGACTAGTCCTGCTTGGTTGGGAACCTGTGTCAGGTGCAAGAGTTGGTTGAGCGGCTGCAGGAAGCCTCTTCCAGTCCCAGCAGCTCAGCCAGCCTGCCCTGCCCAGCTTCTAGGACCCCCTGCCTCGGCTGGGAGAGTGGCAGGCAGGCAGCTGGAACCCAGCTGGGCTTGTGAGAGACAGCAGTGGCCCCACCCAGGATCTCACTTGCCTTCTTCCAGGAGATCCAGCCAGCTGGATGTGTACCCAGCACTCTTATTGGCCAGAAACTCCATCACTACTCTCTTCCCTAGACTGTAAGGTCCTGCTGGCAGGGGCCACGCTTCATGCTTCTCCAGTTGGCCCCCTCGGAGCGCAGGCTGTCTCCTAGTGAAGCAATAGAGCATCATCCTCGGTAAGAAAAAGGCCCTGGAACCAAATTGACTTGGTTGAACTGTTTAATTTTGCATAAGTTGCTTAATTTTCTCTGTTCCTCCTGAAATGGGGACAGCAATAGATTACATGGGTTAATGTATGTCAAGTGCTTAGAACAGTAATAATTACTGACTACACGTTAGCTATTATTTTGGTCAAACACCAGACATTCAGGTCTTCCCTTTATGTCTAGTATACGGATGTGTAGCATGTAGCATGTATATGTTCTCTGCTTTGTTCTAGAACGAATTTAAGAAGACATTTATGTCTTGGTTTAAAGGATATTTTTCTATTAGGCACTTGTCATCATCTAGATTTGGAGTACAGATCAACCTACTGTACCCAAGTCACCCAAACCAACCCATCCTTTTGTGCCATCGTTTTGTTCCCCAGAAGGTTAAGTGCCCGGAAAGCAGTGCCCGGCAAGCTGGACTCATGCACGCAGCGGTGTTATTGAGAGTTTTCATATTACTCGGTTATAGGCCCAATTACCCTCCAGCTCAGATCACTCAGAGAAATTCTACAACATAGAAACATAAAACCTTATTTCTTTCCCAAGGATGGAGGTCTTCTAAAAAATTGGCTTGTCCAATATTTTTGTTCTTTTACAATAAAATGCTCTTGGCTGGTTTGGGTTTGGGTAACTCGCATTATTGAAAATGGAGGCTATTTATTTTGCCCCGAAATGGCTCCTTTCTTCTAAGGAGCCCAAAGGGTTTGAGACGATGACCTCATGCCAGGGGAAGTGATTGTGTCCGAGGTGGGGCAAAACAACTGGCCCTCAACCTGAAAAGGAGAATCAGCATTAGCAATAGGACTAATCTGATATTTAAAGTTATGTGGATGAGTTAACCAATCTTGATTATCTTACTAGATGGGTAAGACCCTATGCTAAAAACTTCAAGTGATTGACCATGTCCTCAAGGTACATAAATTTAGCATAAATGCTATCTTTTAACGTAATCTCCAAGTGAACAGTGAGTCAGGGCCCTGTACCTTGAGCTGTCAATGTGTATTTGCAAATTTCTGAATGCCAGAGTTGACACAGGGAGGTGAGAGACCTTCAGTCAAAACGCTGAGCAGACTCGATAGCACAAGCAAGTGTGTTATCACATTTGGAATGCAAACTGGCTCGGGCTTGAGCTATCAGATGTCTGAGTTTTCTGGTCCAAATAGTTGGGATGGGATGGCTTTGATTCTAAAGGCTCTCTTGCTGATTTTAATTAGGTAGAAACACAACTTGAGATGAGTTGTTCACTGCTTGTTAACCAAGGAAGATGGCCTGACGTGTCACTCAGTCCCCAAGAATTTCTCAAGTGCTCTTTTTCTGGCTGTGAAAACAGTCTTTCACATCCAGAAAAAATATGGAGGGCTTATTTAGGGAAAACTATGCCTAGAAACTGTCAGCTTTAGATCATGGTAAACTATATAGATATGAAAACAAATGGTCTTAATGTGATTATATGCGTTGTCTGTTTGGTATGTGCACGTACGTATAGATCTGTGTGTAATCAGGGGAACTCCACCCCCAACCAGCCCTTCATTAGGCTGTCATGAACGATAAAGGCTGAAAAGGGAAGGAGAGGGAGGGGAGGGGAGGCCAGGAGGGGAGGGCACAAAAGGTATGTGTGTGCTCATGATCCCCAAGTTGGAATATTACCTCTTGGGTATTCCTTCTCACTCTTTCTGTGAGGTTTACAACATTTGCATGAACATGGGTGTTTCTAGTTCCCCCAACACCTTGTGACCCTGGAGTGAGAAAAGGGGCAACTGACAATGAATTAAAGCCCTGCTTTTGGGGCTGCCTTGACCTCCTACCTGGAATCTGGCAAAATCCAAGGAGGATTATCTGTTGAAGGAGCCCAGAGGAGAGAAGGAAAGATGGAGCAAGAGGATGGTGGACATTTGTTTGCATGTTCATCCATTTACTTAATTCAAGGTCTGTGTCAGGCATTGTGTTAGTCTTTGGCAACCTAAAAATCAATGCCCTTATTTACACATTCATTCCACAATCTTTGTTGTGATATTGTGATTTATAATACAACGTATGTTTGGTCTTTGTCTACTGTTTCTGGCACAGAGCTTCTATAACCATTAGACTTTCCTAAGTGATAAGAGCCTTAAGGGTGTCTTTTGTTATGTTAATATGGTGACTTTTGGAAAGTTGTTTCCAGGAGGTGGTTAGAACTTTCAGTCCCGACCTGACCTCCTAGGAGGGGAGAGGGGCTGGAGGTTGAATTGATCACCAATGGCCAGTGATTTAATCAATCCTGCCTAAGTAATGAAACCTCTTAAAAAACCCAACAGGAAGGGTGCAGAGAGCTTCCAGTTTCGTGAACACATGCAGATGAGGGGGGAGTGTCATGCTCAGAGATGGTGGAAGCGCCACACTCTTTCCCCATACCTTGCTGTATGCAGCTCTTCCATTTGGCTATTCCTGAATTATATCTTTCCATAATAAACCAGTAATTTAGAAAATAAAAATTTTCTCGGAGTTCTAGGAGCCACTCTAGCAAATCGGGGGAACCCAAGGAGGATGGGGGTTGTTAGAAGCACCTGAACTTGGATTCACATCTAACGTTGGCAGGGGATACACTCTTGTGGGACTGAGTCCTGAACCAGTGGGATCAAACTCTATCTTTAGGTAGATAGCATCAAACTTGAGTGGGATTGTAGGGCACCCAGCTGTATAAGAACTGCTTGGTGGTGTGAGGGGGAAGATACCCACATTATAATTAAAATTCAAACCCTTATTTATTCAATGACCAGTGTGAATCACACACTCTTTTACGCACTGGGATTCAGCAATGAGCCAGACAGGAGGCCCTGCTCTCATGGAGCTTGCCCAGAAGAGCTCAGTGTGGGAGACAGACCAGCAAACAGGCAATTTTGACACACAGAATGTGCACCTCTTCAGCTTTAAGGGGTAGGGAAAGCTTTTAAGATGTAATTAAATTCAGAAGTAATAGATGAGAGGGTCACCAGGTGGGACCACCTTCCCATTAGATCTTTAAAACTGACCAGTAGACACTCATATATTTCTTTCGGATCCGGCACATTACATATTTTTTCATAGTATAGAACATTTGGGAACAATTTAGACCAAGATAATGCAATTTTCTTTCCATTTCTTTTGCAATTTGATGATAACATTGTCACATTCTTTCTGAAAAGAAAATATCGAGTATATGCCCAAATGTGGGCTATCATTTCTTTTTTAATTGGGAAAGAATTTTGCAAGCAGTAGACCAAAGAGTGTAGAGAAATTTCCTTCTACTTTATGAATTATGATAATCATTCTTAATTACATTGCATCCAAGGACAGATGATTTGGGGAGGTGGGAATAGAGGAACATTTAGATACCACCAGTAAGAGTGAAACTTGGCACAGCCCTTCTGGAGAGCAATATGGCAGTACTTGGTCAAAGGGATGCATTCCTCTCTTGAGTATACATCCCAAATAAATGCTCACAAGTGTCCATAAAAAGACATGTGCAAGGATGCTCATTGCAGTGCTATTTGTGCTCAGAGGTAGATGGAGGCAGTCACCATCCAGGAGACAATGGCGGAAGAACATTATGAATGTCACATAGCCAGTTGAAGCAAGAGGGCAGGTATTAAATATGAGAGGTTGAGTGACATTTTAAAACAAACATGACGAGATGTACAACATAATCCCACTCAGATAAGTTAAAAGGCATGTATAGAAAAACCTTATGAGTTTTATAAGCACGTACATAAACAAGAGGATTAGTATTAAACATTAGAATGGTTTCCTTGTATGGACAGGGAAAAGGAGAAGGGAATGGGAAAAAAGGGGTAATGAACCGACCAACTGACCGGCCAACCGACTGACCAATCAAGGGAGCAGCCTTCCTTGGACCAGTGTAAACAATGTGTCATGAACTAGGGGATGTAATTAACTCATCTTTCAGAGGCCCTCTAGAAATGGCAGGAAGAAAAGGAGGAAGGAAAGAAGAAAGATTGGGAGTAGGTGGGGTAGGGAGGGTGGAAAGGAAGGAAGGGACGCAAGACCATTCTGTAAGCTCCCTCCCCTTCCCCATCATAGGATGGAAGCCCCCACCACCTTCCAACCCAGAAGCAGAGCAGGGCAGGCGAGGAGAGCTAAAACTCACCAACCATGGCTGGAGAGGTAAGATCCACCAGACAGAACAGGATTCTTGGGATTCAGTAACTAGCCGTCTGACCATTGTCAGGGTGGCGGATCACAGGTTTCCCGGTGTTCATACTTTCCAAACATTAGCTCAGCAGAGCCAGGCCACCCCAACCACTGTGTCTTTCCAAGTAGCCTAAGGGGCATTTCTGTGAGGGAGGAGGGTCCCTCAAGCCTAGTGTCACATGGAACCCACCCTGGGCCCTGAGAGGGTTGGAGGACACAGCTCCTTACACAGCAGTATCTGTCTCACCAAGATAAATCTTATCTTGAGGTCATGTTATTTGACCTTTTTATAGAACATCCCAAAATCACTAAAGTTAGAAGGGTTCTTAGTGGCCATTTCTGATCGTTTCCAGCTGAGAAAGCTGAGGATCAAGTTGATTCAAAAGCCCTTAACCTCTGCTTCTCTACAGCACTTTCTAGATCTGAAATAGGGATAGCCTTACTGTGAAAGCCAATACCAGGGGTGGGGGGCGGCATGGAGATTCCAATCTGAAAAGAGTGAGCAGTGGGAAAGGAAAAGGCCCGTATTTCCAAGATTCAGTGTTGAGATAATCATTTTTATTCCTTTAAAAAGGGCAGAGACTAAAAATACTTGACGTATCAGCACGTTCAATCTTAAATGAGTTATTTTTCAGGGTTTTCCATACAGCACCAAGAATGAATTCAATTTCCACCCCTAAAAACATCTGACAGAAGAAATGCATACCTTGTGTATCATATAATGAAAAAGAACACGAGTATGACACTTGCTCTTTTTTCCTGCAGGGGGAACAAAAAAGCTTTCAAACATCTGTTGGGCAGCTCGTTCTCATAATTGGGAAAGTTATTTCTTACCTTTGCCCTTCACCCCACCTTGCTCTTTTCTTTCTCTTCGATAGGAGTGGCGTGGTTAGCTCCTAAAACAGTTAACAAAATACATTCTACCCTACCTACTTCACTTTACTATTTATGGACTCATTTCTTCCTCTCATAGTAAGCTCGGTAAAACATTTGTTTTTAATAAGAAAAGTAGTTGTTTAAGTAAGTTTTCTTTTTGGCCCAAAACAGGCAAGTTCACTTGGCATTTGCTCCTAGTCGTGTCCCTTTATGTATTATTGTCCCTGATGAATAAATTGCCTTTTAATTAGCAGTTATTAATATGAAATGCAATGATTTATTCTCTCATCCAAGAAGAGAGAAAGGAAAGTGCATCTATTTTACTTGTAGTTTCTGGCGCTCTGCCATTTGGTAGCGAAGAAAAAAATACACACACGTGTTACGGTAAACACTCATCTGTTACGTCACGTTCTGGAGTGTTCCATCTGTATTTGTCTGTGTACTCGAGAAAGTTATATAATGTTCACCTGGGTAGCAATTTGTGTTCTGGCAAATCTTTATTTGCTCTCAGGGGAACCTATTTAATATAATTACATTTAATTGATATTCGTGGTGGTGGATTAAGGAAAAAGGAACCGTCATTTAATATGCTTCAGGATTTATGGGTCTTGTATTTCTTGGCTTGGTTTTCAAAATACATGTAACCACATTTTTTAAAGCTAGGTACTTCGATAAATTCAGTCCTCTATTAAAGTAGTGCACCAAAGGGTAGAGTTTAAAACTATCTAACAACCGTCTGCTCAAACAATGAAGAAAGAAGGAAATCTTTCTTCTCCAAAATACTCTTTTATAAGATCATTGTCTAAAGATTTAAATGCTTGAAATGTGTTGCCCATGATTTTGCTGATTACTTGGCTCACATCCGACCCCATAGAGAAAGAGCAGTTAGCTGCTGGAAGAGTTAGCACACGGACTTTTTCTACCTTCCTCGCATTCTTGGCTGTGAATTTGGTTTTCTTCTATGTCAAACGCAATAGAACTCTGCTGCCTTTGTTGCCTGTCAATGTGCAACAGTTGATTTATTTAACTGATGGCTCTCAGCAACAGTCAGGGCTGCTATTAATATATATGTCAAACCTGGCAAAACAATAACTCATGTTTGTATTACTGTTTTCATAAAATTAGTTGTTGATGTGTAATTCCTTTTTAAATATAAGCACTCCTAGTGGGCAATACAGCCACCAGTTAAACAACTTAATTATGTATAAAAATGTAATTGAGGCTAGTTAATGTTGACATATGATAGTTGTCACACATTTTAAGTCAACACACTCAAAATAGGAGACAGAATCAAGTTAGGGCAGCAGCTGGAAAGATTAGCATAGTTATGTCTGAGCATATTAATTTTACTTGTAATGGAAAAAGTAATTATTAAGTAAGACTCCACAAGACACAAATGTTTTTTCTGACTTTCAAGGGAAAAAGTGTCATAGATAAATGACAAAATCATATATAAAGGACAAGGTTCTAAGGAAACGCAGACTACTGCACGTAAAGTGAGCAAGAAATTTTTCTAGACCTATTTTTCCATCAGGGCACCAACTCATTACTGGGGCCATTTTCTCAAAAGAAACATCCAGTTGATGTCTTCTTTTGTTTCTCCCTCTGTACCCACAAAAATGCGTAAGTGAGAGAGTCCCATCTAACATCTCAAAGGCATTCGTCATTCTGGTTCTAAGATTCTATTTGCAAAGAAGTGACTGGAACGAGATTTCACAGACTCTAACCCAGATGGATGGAGGCATCACGGCCCTCTTGTATAAGGGAAGAGGGCACTGTGGACGGGGTAGGGGGTGTGGGCTTCTGTCTCTTGGTGTCTCTGGACTTCTGGTTCCTTCTTTGGAGAACAAAATGATTGACAGATGATCCCCACAAGCTCTTCGAGCCCTGAGTTTCCTTGGAATCTTATGTCTCATCTCTTTAGTTGCCATGTTTGCAGATCCCTAGTTCTAAACTAGTTCCCATATATTAATGAATAATTATCCTATTAATGGGGGAAGGCTTCTACAACAGTTCCTCATGAGTCTTATTCTCAAGAGACAACTCAAATTTCCCAAGCTTAGGTCCATAAAGGGTGCACATCATTAAGTGCTAAATTATCCAACCCTTCCTCATCAGGCATCACCTGTTTTCTCAGATGAAGAAACTAAGGCTCAGAGAGGTCATGTGACCTGTCAAAGTCTCACAGTGTCAGGAACTAGACCCCCTGCCCTGGGCAAGAGGCTTTCTGCCAACCAGTTGTGTTATAATAACTCAGTTACTCAATACTGGACACTTCAACTTGGCAAACAAGTAATCCTAATAGCAAAATAATAGATGGACTCCTGACAGTGTTTTTAGAGTTGTTGGATGTTTTGAGCACGTTTGAGCATTTTTGTGGGTTGAGAGAGGGAGCAAGAAGAGAGAAACAGACAGACAGATATTTGTTTCCATGGAGAAGATTTCCCTTTCTTTGGTGGAAAGAACCTTGCCTTTAGGACATGGGAATATATTTCCTGCTACCACCCACCTCTTTTTTAGGGCTAGTTGCTTCTCTAAGAAAGCAAGGACCAGGAGATGAGGGTGAGGTCAAATGCTTAACTTAAAATTCCCAGGTGGGACAACATGTACCCGCAACTTTAGTGTGAGGTAGTTTTTAATATAGAATTCCTAGGCTGCCATGTCATTTGCATTAAACCATCAATTTGTTGGCTTGAAATGACAGCACATGACACATCCAAATAACTCTTCTGTCAAGTCTATTCAGAGAAAGAGCAGGATTGATGTACAGGAAAGCAAGTTTGAGAGAGATGGAGTTCTTTTAGACTGACAGAATAGAACATTTTCTCCCTGTTTTTAATTTAAGGTTCTGAAACTCTGGCTCTTCTCTCAGGGAAATGATATGTTTCCAGGTCTGAAATGATCCTGTTTCTCATAAGGAAGGGTAAGAGGGTGACAAGGGTGTATCAAAAGCCAAAGGGCTCATAGGCAAGAGAAAAATCTCCTGAATTTGACAAAATGCGATTTTGGAAGAAGGCTATCCTTTCTCTGGTAGCTTCTGTTCTCACCCCAAATAACCTGCCATGTGAGTTGGGATCACCTGACTAATAAGTATTAAAAGGGCACTGATAGAGGTAGAAATAATGCTAGAATAAATTTGATGATCACTGAAATGTCTTTCTCTAGGAGAGAAAAATGGCCAGAGCCTGACAGTTCACATACCAAAAGTGGAAATCACAATATTATGCTGACCAGGGAGAATTTTTTGGAGGGTTGAACCTGTTTAGGTGGAAAATGTGGGATTTGAGGTTCCTCTTCTGCCTTCTATGAGTCACGTGATTCTGGAGGAGCTATTCTCTTCTGAGCTTCAAGTTTTTCATCTAGAAAATGAGAATAGAAAGCATACTGCCTCACAGGAGCTGTGAAAATGACCATTATTTATTGCATATTTTCCATGTGTTAGGCACAGAGGTAAGCCATTTATGGTTATGATCTAATTTAATTCTCAAAATAACCCCAAGGAGCAGGTATTATTAGCTTTGTAGGTGTGTAAACTGAGGCTTGGTGTGCCAGGTTAGGATTTGGACCCAATTTCATCTGATGCTCGTAACCACTGCTCTCTAAGTAAAAATGTTTTTGTCAGATGCCAGCCAATTTACGATATTTAGGGATACTTGTAATGTAATCACCTCACGGTCATTTTGTAAGATAACTTCAGTGATTAGTATCCTCAAGGTATAAGCACCATTTATTTGGCAACTAGTAATTTTTAATAATAACAGCTATCATACATAGAGTGCCTACGCTGTGGTGAGCCCTGTTCTGAGCACTTGAGATGTTTTCACTCATTTCATGCCCACAACAACTTTTTGAAGTAGATGTTATATTATCCCCATTTCACAGATGTGGAAACTAAGACACTGAGATCTTCAGTGACCTGCCCAGAATCCCACTGCTGGTCAGGGACACAGCTGGGATTTAAATTTGAGTTTTGTTGAACCAAAGTGTATGGTCATCTCCTTGTGTGGAGCTTGGGTCCAAACATTGGTGGCTGAGTGAATTATCAATGAGTTCTTGCTAGGCTGACCAGATGTCCTGTTTTAAACAGGACAGAAAAAAGTAGTGTTGTCCCATTTCAAGCAGTGTGTATGGTCAGCCTAGGCTCACTGGGCTAAATTCAAGGTGTCACTAGGTTGATCCTACCTACCAGTTGAAATGACAGTACCATTGTTTTCTGTCCCATTTCAAATGGTACATCTGGTCAGCCTAATTCTTGCTTAGCTGTCTGGAGGACCAGAGTGATTGGTGATGCTGCAGGAGTGACAAGTGGGAGCTCTTCTGTGTAGATTTGTCTGGGACATCTGGCCACAAGAACAATTTTTTCCCTCTGATGGTCTCTTGAGGGTTCCCCAATCCTTATTAATCAGAGGACCTTACAGGAAACCCCAAGTCACTGTTTGCCCCAGGCAGCCCCAATAGCTAATCCTCCTAAATGGAGTTCAGGACTCTGTTCTCAGTCTGGTGCTTGCCTTTATGGCTGGAGAATTGGAAATACGAGGGATAGGACAGAAGGCAGACTGTGAGGAGATGAACCCAGCACACATGACCTATGGTTGGTTTCTATCAAGCAGCTTTCTAGCAAATCTCTGCTCTGATTTCCATGATGTCTTTGGAATTTTCCTGTGATGCACAAGGTAGGGGACCCCCAACTAGAAGGGTAGAAAACAATTAAAATTGTATTTTAGCAATCAGTGGTCTTAATTATAAACAAGAGAATTTGGGGCTACCGTATACCAAGAATGAACCCATTAGAGGGCTACTGAGTAGTTCACAGAATGACAGAAAGGGCAGAGAACAGATTAAGAAATGCAAGAAGAAGCAAAGAAGGGTTGCACAAAGAACTGGCCTCTTCAGGGCCCACCGCCACCGCTGGTGAACACGGGACACGACCGTGCGGCCAGTGTTGGGCCGTGCTCCACCAGAGTTCTGCAATTGCCCTTATTTTTTGTACCACTTTCAGGTTCAAAGTCAGGCTGCAATAAGCAGTTGGTTCATTTTCAAATCCTGTGCCTGCATAGTGGTTGCCAGATGTTAGAAGAACAAATGCTTTTCAGCTACTGATTCAGAGGTTGGGCAGTCTAAGTGTGGCCACTGTCCACCACATAGTTAGTTATCTATTTGCTGGGAACCTAACTTACCACACTTAATCCTGAGTAAACTCTGTTGGGTGAATACGTTCATTTTTACAGCTGTGGCCTCTGGAGTTAGAGAGGGTTAGTCACTTAACCCATCTCATACAATTCCTAATGTCAACGTCACCTTCGCAGCAAGTTGCTTCTCAACTTGGGAAGCACTGGCCGAGGCAGGACGAGCAGGGCTCACGGACGGCTCGGATGGGACCTCGCCTCTTCTGGGGGTAGAACTAAGGAACGAATTGTCCCCTGTAAAGAGCTCCAGCGTCTTTGTCATTCTGGCAGGAGCAGAGCCCGAGGTGTCTGGAGGGGAAGGCAGTTAAAATGAAGTGTAGTCTATAAAATGCACCATTTAGTTCTGTATATTCATTTGCATCTGGTACGCACAGAGCTGTTAAACATATTCCCAAAGAACAGAAACATTATCCATTTCCATAATTTTTGAATTATAGAACTATTTAGTCAAACTGAAAATACAGCGAGCTTTTATAGGCCGTTACAGTGATTGAAGGGCCCTGACAACTTCTCATAGTTCACGGTCATGGGAAACATATGTGCAGATCTCCTTAAGGGAGCAACGATGTGAGAATGTCATGTGGGCCAGAAGGAGATGCTTCCGATGAGATTCCAGAAGGCTCTGAGACCAAGCAAGGCCCACGGAGACTGAGGGGGAGGACTTTCAGCTTAAGGCAAGTCACCAACAGGCCCCCGTGTGGGGCCGGCGGCGCTGGCAGCACGTTCTGGACAGTCGGCTCCCGGCCGATGTGGCCATTCGGTGGGCCAGCAAAATATCTCCCCTGTGCTGGCCCGGGGTGGGGAGGCGTCCACGATTCACGTTTCAGGAATGTGTCTGTATGTCTTCTTAGCTAGATTTCTGCACTGTGTCACATTTGTGAAAAGAAACACATTTTCCTCATTTGTTTTCTTTGTAAAAAGAAAGGCAAAATGAAAATGAGTGCGTCAGAAGCCAGAAGTCGTATTTGAGAAGTGGGCCCACTGGTGACAAGCCCTGTCGATCCTGGGCGCATCGTTATGGAAGTCTTCGGAGTCTTAGATCCTTGCCTACCTCACAGGATTAAGGTAGATAAGTTTAAAAATGCCCATGTAACCTAAAGCAATACAGTAGCTCCCCTTTATTCCACGGGGATACCTTCCAAGACCCCCGGTGGATGCCTGAAACCACAGATAACACACAATCCTACATGTGCTATAGTTTCTCCTGTACATCTATGTTGTTTCACTCAAAGGAAGCATTTCTGGGCTTCTCTTTGGCATATCTGAATTGCGAGCATCACCACGCTTGTGCTTTGGGGCCGTCACGGCAGCGGTTGAGCCGATAACCGAGACGGCTACTTAGTGACTTAGTGGAGCCGGGCACCTGCAGAGAGCACGGAGACTTGGGACACAGGGATGATCCATGTCCAGGCTTGGAGGGAGCAAAATAGCAAGGGATTTCATTGTGCTACTAAGAAAGTTGTGCAATTTAAAACTTATGAATTGTTCATTTCTGGAATTTTTCTCACTGTGGCTAACTTAAACCACGAAAAGTGAGACTTCAGGTAGGAGGGACTATGTATTCAATTGTGAAGTCAAGCAAAAATGTGCCCAGTCCCAACTTGGGTATAATTGGAAACTTGGTTTCTTCTAAAATTTCACGTTAAGAACTCAATAAACACACACAGAACACACAATAGATCAATGTATTGCTCCAGAAACCTCAGCATGATAGGGGCATTTCTAGTAAAAATGATGGAATGGACACACACCTCCCTTTACCCCATTCCTAAGCCCCAATAAAATTACAGTGAAAGGATTTGTTAAAAGCTTAAACACCCGAGGGAGGGAAGATGGAGAGGCGGCACAGCAATAGAGCCTAGGCTGCGAGGCACTTGAAGGAGTGGAAAAGGATTTTTAATTTAACAATAAAAAAATAAAAAAAAAGCGAATGAAAATAGATAATAGGGATACCTTGGAATCCACTCTACGGCAGTGTCCTCCAGAGCCTTGGGAACCCAAGGAGGATTGTTCGGAGTCTACTTAAAGCCCAGTTGGCTCCTGAGTAGGCTGACCAGACGTCCCTGCACTAAATGGGACGTCAGGTCAGCCTACTGACACCTGGAAGTTAACCCGGGAGTCTGGGCTGACCAGACGTGTGTTTGAAACGGGTCAGTGCTCTTGTTTTCTGTCCCGTTTAAAACGGGACGTCTGGTCAGCTTATTCTCGAGTCCCTCTTCCAGCTCCACTCAGCCTGGAGACTGCCCTTCCCCTTGCCCACGCGCAGACCGGAGGCCCCGGGGAGGGGAGCAGAGGCGACCTGGCACAGCAGGGTTGAGTGAGCCGCTCTCGCCGCCGAGGCACTCCCAGACCTCCCTCCCTGGGCAGCCGGACCGAGGCCGCTCCGTGGGAGCTGGGACACGTGCCTCGGCGAGCCCACGCAGCCCAGGGTGGGGACCTAAAAATGCGGCCTTGGGCGGTTCTGCAGGGGATGACCCAGCCGGATTCTGTAACCAGTATGTACTGAAGGTCTGTTAGGTGCCAGACACTGTTCTAAGTCCAAGAGATTCAGCAGGAAAAAAAAAGATAGAAATCCTCGTCTCCATGGGGTCTGCATTTGAGAGGAGTAAAGAGACTATTTTAAAAAAGTAAATGAGTTTCTTTGTATGTTTGTCTTGTTTCTTTGTTGCTTTCAGCACCCCAACAAATTTAGTAGATTATTTTAAAAAAAGGAAATGAGTAAAATATACAGTAACTTAGAGAAGGGGCATCAGTATCTGCAGTTGAGAAAGAAGTGAATCCCGTAAGCAAGGCGGCCAGGGGAGGGCACACCGCAGAGGGGATGTCTGAGGAGGGTCTGGGGCAGTGGCGGGTGGGCCTGGAAGCCCACCAGGGCGAAGGCCGGCTGGCAGAGGGCACGGTCAGAACGAGACCATGGCTTTGGTGTCTGGCATGACCGGCACGGTCAGAACGAGACCATGGCTTTGGTGTCTGGCATGACCCCCCCGAAGGGCTGGAGGCCCTGGTGGGAGGAGAGGAGTACAATGCAAGATCCAGGAGGTCCAAGACGCTGAGGGACTGTGGTAGGCTGAATAATGGCCCCCAACTATGTCCACATCTCAACCCCCAGAACTTGTATGTTACCTCACATGGCAAAGGGGGCTTAGCAGATAGGATTAAACTAAGGACCCCGAGATGGGAGATTACCCTGGATTATCTGGGTGACCCCGACGTAATCACAAGGGTCCCCACAAGTGAAAGAGGGAGGCAGGAGTCAGAGAAGGAGCCATGGGGATGGGGGCAGAGATGCAAGCGGACTGGTGGCAGGAAGGGTTCAGGAGCCAAGGAATGCAGGTGGCTTCTAGAAACTGGAAAAGGAACCGGATTCTCCCTCAGCACCTCCAGAAGGATTGCGGCCCTGCCGATACCTTGAGTTTATGAATTCTGACCTCCAGAGCTGTAGGACAACGAACGTGTGTTGTTTGAAGCCAGTAACTTTGTGGTAATTTGTTACAGAAGCCATGGGAAACTAAGAGAGGAGGAAAGGGAGCAAATCCAGCAGTCTTTTATTTCATAAAGCGAGAGCTTTAAAAAAAGTTGGCCTTATTTTGAATGAAAGCAGAAAAAAAAATGCCCATATCATTAAGCACTTCTGAAGTGTTATTTATTGCTTCGAATATGATAACTTTACAGTATTATTTAACATAAAGCCATTTAAATCTCTTAAGTAATACTTTCAGGTCCCTCCCCCCCGCTTCAATGTATAAGAATTTGTTCTCCCCATGAGCATGAGCTAGATATGACTGAAGAATTTAAATAAATATTCATCTGTGTTAATCCTTTCAGTGCTTCCCCTCTGCCCCCATTCCTTGGAACTGACCACGACGGGGTGTGCTTCTGCTCTGAGGGATCTCCACAGCACTGCACGGAGATCACTAGAGCCCAGGGCCGTAGACCCCCTCTGAAGAGTTAATACCTGGGGTGGGGAAAGAGAACACGTGCAGAGAGGGGAGGCCGCAAAGTCTTCTGGGATGCCAATGTAGGGAGGCAGATTTCTGTGGACTGAGTTGCAAGAGAGCTGTGGGTCCCATAGAGTGCCATCTTCATCTTGAAAGTACCCCAGGAGAAAGGAAGACCTTTGGGGACGGTGATTTATAAGAAACCAAAGACCAGTGTGCCTTCTCTATTTATAATCAGACCAACAACACTGGCCTTGCTATATAGGACATTGGACAAACAAATAAACTGCTTTTGCAGTTTGCCCCCTTTATGGAGATGAAAAGGGATGGTCTTTGACTTGGTAGGAGATAGAGGCCAGTGTTCGAGCTGAAGGGAGTGGCCAGTGGGGAGAAGAGTGTCTTCCTAGGGACCAGGAATGGGGGGTGGTATGAGGTGCAGTGCTTGTGGGCAGTGTGTTAGAGCCAGAGGATCCCAGTAGAGATGGACACTAATGCTTTTAGAGGCCATTGAGGATCTCTGGAGACCCTCCTCCGTCCATGGAGCAGATGTGGGAAGGAATGTCTCAGAAGTCTCCTGGAGTAGCAGTGGCAGACAGACAGAGGACTAGCCCTCACCACATGCCTCCTGGAGGGACAGCAGTGGGTTAAGGTCCACACCTTCTGCCCCGATTCCAGGCTCCATGTTAGTCTCTGGGAATCCCATACCATTCTAGGGAGGGGGCTTTTAGCACCTGCTACAACTCTGTCTCTTTCTGTAGATGCCACATGGACCAGACTTTGCTTGCAGGCACTTGTGACATTGTGTGGCTTAATGAGAGCAATGCTGGCATGCTTAGTCTCATCCTGGGCTTGGCCACCAACCAGCTGGGTGACATTGGTTGGGTCCTTAACCTGTGGGCCTCATTTTCCACTCCCTCTGTCAATAAAGAGACGGAGACATGAGCTTTCATAACTACAAATTTTTGAGCTGAGTAGAAGACTTCTTGTTGTACTCCTCTCCTAACCAATCCCAACCTGAAGCAAAACCAAGTCAAACTATTAAATAGCACTGTAAACTAATAAGAGGTAAGATAAAGTATTTTTAAAACTGCAATATTGTCCGAGAGGTACCACAACTATAGGAGAAAAAATCCATATGAGGAGAATTTACAATAAATGAGGACCTATCAAGTAAAGTTGTCACCAAGTCTCATAAAATCCAGTGACTGTTACTACTTCTGATGCTCCATATGTATCTAAAATGAGTCTGGCAATGGAGCACGCTATTAATATTTTAAAAGAACCTCCCTTGAGTAAGTTATGGGAAAAAATCTTTCAATTGGCAAAATCCAAATTTCATAGCTTGCAAAAACAATTGGCCTTGAGTAGAAAATGTGATCCTTCTTGTAGAGCCTCAGCTTTTGGCTTATAGAATTACATCGCTGTCAGACCTGTCAGTCATTGCTGCAAACTGCCTGGGGACAGTGGTTTTGCACAACCAACTGGAACTTCTAGCACACTGAAGCCTGGGCTCTGGGTGTTAGCAAATCCATGGTGTTGCTACGTTGCTGCCGAGAGATATGGTTATATAATAAGACTTCCAGAAATCTAGGGCTGTGTGGTTATCATGGGAAGCACAGTGAAGAAATCTGCCTTTGAGTTTTTTTCACCAAAGATGAATGTCAAAACCATGTATGTGATGGGATCTGAACTGTTCTTTTCTAAGCTGGTTTCTTTAAAGCTCTAACAAGGAATTAAGCAGGGCCACCATCACCTGAGCCACCGTGGGGTGATGTCTGCCTTTGTTGCTATCTGGATCATTTCCTCTGAATCCTATTCTAAATTCCTGTCCTAGTGTTGCTGCCCAAGGTGATGGCTCCCAGTTACCCCTATGGGGGCTGCAGGACCCACAGCCCGCCCAGTTCAATGTCCCAAGCTGGCATTGCCCATATCGGTGAGGATTTTACCGGGAC
The DNA here is from genome assembly GCA_004026885.1 of Lyroderma lyra. Classification (NCBI taxonomy): domain Eukaryota; kingdom Metazoa; phylum Chordata; class Mammalia; order Chiroptera; family Megadermatidae; genus Lyroderma; species Lyroderma lyra. The sequence goes on along the minus strand of PVJL010007774.1, from coordinate 6,426 downwards.
TCAAGTCCTTTATATTTCAGTGGTGCTGTGTGTTAGGGTTCTGCTTTCTGGGTTCTGCATTCCAAGATGCTGGGACTATCTTCAAATGAGAAAATCCTCACTGCTAAGATGCTGGAGAAGGGCATTTGCTTAATTATGGAGCAGCTCATTCTCCATGGCTACTCACTCAGATGAGAAATCCAGAGCTTAAGCTTAGCTTCAATTATAAACTCTTTGATTGCTCTAACCATATTTTACTTATTTATTTAGTTAGTCATGCATTCATTCATTCACTCATTCATTCATTCATTTATTGCACCCAAGAAACTCAGTAATCATATTATTTTACCAGTTTGCCAGTTCTCCCGCTTCAGTTGGGTGTTTAACAATTCAATTCACTTCACTTCAATTCAATTGACAGTAACTCCTGGAGTTCATGTAGAAAAAAACAAATTATTAGAAAAACCCATAATAAAAAATATCAGGAATTAGTGTAGATCCCACAGGTTAAGGTCTTGGGCCCACACGACTGTCCCTACTTGAGATGTCAGCTGAAAATGGATTACCCAAGTTATCCACACTTCTGCCTACTAGCTCCCATTTCAAGGACTCTCACAACTCCCTCCTCATGTTCCATAACACACGAGAATGACTTACAAAACTCAGGACAGCACTTTACTTATCATTATTGGTTTATTATAAAAGTACAATGCAGGAACAACCAAACGGAGACGATGCATAGAGCAAAGTATGGGGGGCCGGAGGGTGTGAATAGCTTTCCTGCTTTGTCAGGGTACATCAGCACCTCAGTGTGTTCATCAGCCTGAACACTTTTCAAATCTCACTCATCATTAAGGAGTTTTTATGGAGGTTTCATCACATAGGCATGATAGATTAAATAATTGGCCATTGATGGTTAACTCAGTCTCCATCCCCTCTCCCTTTCCTGGAAGTCAGGAGGTGGCCCTGACAGTTCCAATTCCTGAATCACATGGTTGGTTCCTTTGATGCCCCACCCTGAAACTATCTAGAAGGCCTCCAAGAGTTACCCTATTAGAATAAAATTCTGGTTGAAAGGAGTTCGTTATAAATGATAAATGATGCTCCTATCACTCAGGAAATTCCAAGGGCTTTTGGAGCTTTTTGCCAGGACTCAGAGACAAAGATCAAACTGCATTTCTTATTATGCTATTTTTATTTAAAATTTAGATTTTTTATTATGGATTTTTCTAATAATTTTGTTTTTAAAATTACTCTTTTAAGATACTTATTTTGACTAAAGAACTTTTTGACACCACCTTAAATTTGGTACCTCAGGTAAGTGCCTCATTCACCCCACCCTAGTCTCAGACCTGCTTACTAAATGTACTAAAATTAAATATAGTGAGCTATGCTGAGAATTCAAATTCAGATAAAGTCTATAAGACATTCAGAAGGTTTGTTTTTCTCTTCTATTTCTAGAGAATGTCTTTTCCTGGGCAGACTGAAATTCAGGTTTTGGCAAAAATGACCTTATGGAATTTTTTTCTGAATAGAAAGGAGGCAATTTTTTAAAATTGAATTTGGAAAGCACATACCTAACATTAATACTGATTGGCAGAGATTAAGCAAAGCTTTCTTTTCTACTTTAAAGCTATAATTCAAAATGTGTTGCTGAAAGTGGAGTCAAAATTAGAACTTTGGTAAAGTCTCCAGTGTTCGGTGCTACGCACATTCTTAAGTCAGGTGGTTGAATCACACACTACCTGGTAATGACCTCACAACTGCCTTAAAGCTGTATTAATTATACAAAAAGGAGGGATGTGCAGGAATTAGCCATTAGCTGGCCATGGACCACAATATACATGAACACTGAGGTTAACTCTGTCACTTAAAGATAATCTAGATTTAAGAAAGGACAACATTCCATAGACCAAAGTGAAGTCTTTTGGACTATGATGGGCATTTTGTAGAGAGTTCTTACCATTCCCTAACATTTCAGAAAGACAGAAGGTTAGGCGTGATGGTGGGGAGAGCAGGGTAGGATGATGCTGTGCTGACCCTTGGCCCTTGTTGTATTGGGGTCCGAATCAACCTCTTCCTTACTATGTTTTGTGTTTTCTGTCAATGAAACCCAACGTTTTCTCCAGCTTCTCAAAACTCATCCTCAATGGTGTGTTTTGAAAAGATAGTGTCTGCCCTTAGAGCCACACAGTAAATTCTTAGAAAGAATATTGCATAAAAACATCTGGTAGTTACGATCTTCATGCCCTCTTTCCCCTGTTGTTGGGCCTGGGAAACCCCACGTGGGAAACTTGGAGGACACCAGGTCTTTCTCTTATCTGCCTTCCTGAGTCTCTGATTAAATTGCACTGAAGCCACAGGTGGGAGAGTCAGGCTGGTTATAACTTAATGCATCTAGCTGTAAATAATCTTGCCCATGTCCCAACTTCTTCATCTGCAAATTGGAAGTAATATTTATGTTGTAGCTCAAAGGGGTGTAGTCAGGCCTAATGAGTTCAGTAGTGTAGTGGGCTTGGCGTGGGCTGGATGGAAGGCATTATGTAAATATGCCGTCATTTTCATTAGGATTATTTTCATCATAATTTTATGCTAAACACAGCTGTGACAACATATGTTTTAAAGATCTAAATAAACATTTCTAAATTTGTGAAACCTGATGCACTTTTGCCCAATTTGGCTAAATTTGCCATCATTTTGAAAATTCTGAAGGCAAAGCTTTCAATTCACAAAGGCTTTCCCTGTGGCAAGGGGCTTATACCCTGACAGGCATAATTTTCTCTTGTAAGCTGTTTAAAAACACAGCAAAATTGTCCAACATGATAGCCTAGCAATTGGGTTCCCTCATAGGAGCTGTATGAGGGGGGAGTCACTCACAAAAGTAAAACTTGAGGCTATCTCAAAACCACCTACCACTAACACAAAAATCTTGATTTCTGGAAAAGTAGAACAAACAGAAGAGGCTTAAGTATGTTTTAACATGGAGATCAAATCCTGACTATGTCTTTACGAGTTCAGAATACTGGCTGTGGGCCACTTCTATCTTGGCCGATATTAATAAGTGTTTGCTTCACCTTTCCCCAGGCTTAAATGTGTGGTGACTCAGCCATATAATTTATTTTATTTTTATTTTTTAGCCATATAATTTAAATGACCCCAAACATTGAATCAATTGTGCTCTTGGCATGTGTCATGGAATTAGCCTTAAGGAGGATTATAACAGCAGAAAGGACTCAAGTCTTCCTCGGCCTTTCCCCCAAAGTCTTCAAGGGTTTTGAGTGATGAGACCGTAATGCCCAAGTTTTTTTGTTTTTGTTTTGTTTTGCTGTGGTGCGGATGAATAACCAGATAAATTGGGGGCAATCCGAAGACTGCATATTTTGGCCTTTTCTGGAGTTCCCACAACTGAATGAACTCCATATTGAGACAATGATTAATCAGGTTTACAACCCTATTGCCAACTCCTTATTTATCTTAATACAGACTCTACCTCCTTCTCAATAGGTTACATAAACTGGTGATATTTGGGACATTAGAGGCTATCTCCAGTTATCTCACTTATATGCTTTAGAAATATTTTTATTTGATTTATGAAACGAATAAATACATGCCCCATAGTGTTTCGAGGAAGCGGGTGTTTTCAAGCTGGATGTTAATAGTGTGGGAGCCTCTGGCATAAATCGATGCTGATAGCGATGGCTGGATTTAGAGCTTTTTGTTAGCTGGGCCTCGGGGGGTGGGTGCGCTGCAAAAGCATGCTTAGGAAGGTGAAAGGGGAGCCTGTTTTCCAGGAGACAAAGGAAAGATATTTTGCTTTTCTTCATGGTACTGATGCTCTATTTTAAGGTGAAGAATCTCAAACCTTATGAATCATTTTCTCAGGAATGAGCTTATTTTTAAGCAGATGTTCTTAAAGTAAATCTCAATCTCTCCTTCTCCCTCTCTCCCTGTCTCATTTTCTGGTTGAGGTGCAGCCAGGGTTGTTTAACTTACCAAGTTTGCTAGATGAATCTGTTGGTGGTGGTCCCTGGGCCCACCAGTAAGGACGACAGCTTTAAATGCCTTCGCTTCTAAGTCAGTTCGTGAGAGTAGCAGGAAACCAGTGTTCTCCAAAAAGACCAGCTGTACTGTCCTTAGAGAAAAAACCCTCTGCCTTCTTCCTTGGTTTCACCTCCCAAGAAGAGATACTAGAGGCAAGAATATGGAAGATATCCCCGGGCATTCCAAGATCTATCTGGGAGAGCTCTATGAGTAGGGGAGAGAGATGAGGTAGGTCTGAATGTTGTCCAGGGAGTCGAGAAATGGAGAGCCACTGTAATTCCAGCCTTTGTGTGATATGAACCTCTTAGGGCTGGGGTAGGATGAATAATGCCACCCCCAAAGATATCCACATTCTAATCGCTGACACCCCCGGAACCTTTTACTTTAAATGGTAAAAGGAACTTTGTGATTAAGTTAAGGATCTTAGGTTGGGGAAATTATCCTGAATTATCTGGGTAGTTCCAACGTAGTCACAAGTGTCCTTATAAGAGGCAGGAGAGTCTGAGGACAGATAAAAGGCACTGTGATGACAGAAGCAGAGAGAGAGAGAGAGAGAGAGAGAGAGAGAGAGAGAGAGAGAGAGAGAGAGGGAGAGAGAGAGACCCTATACTGATGGACTTGAAGGTAAGCTTCTAGAAGCTAGAAGAGGCAAGAAAACAAAGTGTCCTTTGAGTTTTCAGGAGGAAGGCAGCTCTGTGACCCATTTTAGATAGCTGACCTCCAGAACTAAAAGAGAATAAATTTGTGTGGTTTAAAACTGCTGTTTGTGGTCATTTCTTACAGCAGTAACAGGAAACTACATTGGGCATGGTTCAAAAACCAGCCTTAAAGCTTGATAATTCACTGGAAGGACTCACAGGACTAAGGAAAGCTGTTATACCCCACCACTTTTGTTTATTGCAACAACAATGACAACAAGAATGCAGTTTAAAATCAACGTGGGACAGTTACCACAAATCAGACTTGTGAGTCTAAAGTGTCTGATCCAACGGGTACAGCATGGCCCACAGCCCCAGGCGTACAAACACACTCTGACCAGGGAGACCCACCCGAGGGCTCAGCGGTTATTTCCCGAGAGCTGGCCAAGGGTAGTCCTGAAGACGGGCCTTTCTTTGGAATGTGCATGGTTTGAACAGTACAGACCTGCCAAGTTAACCCTTTCCTACAAGAAATAATACAGATACGTACTTGGATTGGTGAGGACTGGGTACATCCAGGTGATAATTCTGGGTTAATTGACCACATTTGTACTAAGCATTTACTGTATAAATTGTTATTATTCATCGATGAATTAGACCAAATCGAAAAGCTCACTGTTTAATGAGGGAGAAACCAGATAAAATTTAGTAGGCAATGATAAGTATTTAAGCCCTCAACAAGGAGGTAAAATTAGAGCAGCAGTTGGAAGGATTTGTTGGGAGTGTAAAGGTAATCAGGACTCTCAGAACTAAAAATGACCTCAAAAAATAACATTGACTAGTTTCTTCTCTGGGCTTGAATAGAGAAGTCAATTAACGTCCTTTTCTTAATATAGATACATTTTAAGGCAGTAATCAAACTTCTCTTCTCAAGGCTAAATTTTATTTCCGTGTCTTTACATCATTTTGGAACTTCTTTATTAAGTTTCTCCAGCTACCATACATTTCTGTACATCATTTCAAAGTGAATGAGTCTCTTTAAGTAGGGCCCGACTAATGTACCATTGTGGGAATAACACTTTTCCCTCCTGTTGTTTCAGGAAAACTTTATTCAGAAACTGGGCTCCTGGCAACTCAGACAAGGCCCCAGTTAATATCAGCAAAAAGAGGAAGGAATTTAGTAAAGAAAAAACCAAAAACCAGAAAGTAGCCTTACAACCTGTGTTAGAAGCTATCTAACTACTATCCTCCACAAGTGATTTTTGGTTAACTCTATAACCAGCCTGAAGGAAATGTCTCTATATGGGTATTCTTAATATACAAAGTGAAACAACATCAACTAACATTTATTGATTGTTTAATGTGTACTAAATACTGCAAGGCTCCCTCCAGCTCTAAGAAGTTCATACATACTCTTCAACATGTTCTACTTAAGAAGATGTTGAAGTGTACAGTACATCATAGAATGATTTGGGGCCAAAAGAGTTCAACCTAAAGCATTCAGGATTATACTGAGTGGCTCCTTAATTTGGGGAAATAGAGATGATGTTGACTTCTGCCTTTGTTGGGGTTTTTGCGTTTTTATTTTATTTTTTTATTTTTCACATTTTAAGAATACATTATTTATTTATTAAATTTATTGAAGTGATATTGGTTAGTAAAATTATATAGGTTTCAAGTTTACATCATATATATGTATATATGTATACACACACACACATATATACACACACACACACATATACACACATACATATATACACACACA
>PVJL010007773.1:0-74023 GCA_004026885.1 Lyroderma lyra | reverse complement strand
GTCCGTCTCTGCTCCCTTCCCTCTCCCCGACTCGCCCCTTTCTCGCCAGCCTTCAGGTTTACTTGCGATTTGTGGATTTCTCAGCAGCCGGTTTGTCACTCAGGGTCCGCTTTCTTGGCTCCTGGTCGGCCGTTCAATTGTGTTTTCTGGGAGAGGCTTTAGGAACCTCCTCTCCAGTCGCCATCTTGTCTTCTCTTATTAACCATTTTAAATAGCCTTATACTTTTTCCTTTTTTGAGAAATACAAAACTTGATTGTAAAGTACAATATATAGATTTCTGGATTGTTGAAGAAATTAAATTACCCTTTCATCCTTACGTTTTTATGTACTATTCTGTAATATTTTTTATATTTAATAATTTCCTTGGAAACATCAAATCTCTCATTCCTTCATTATTTTAACTTGATTATTTCCTATCACTTTGCATAGTAAGGCAAAACATAATGAAAATATAAGTTTCTGCAATTATGAAATTTCAGAATTGAAAAAAACAACTTAGTTTATTCTAACCTCATCAAAAAACAGATAAAGACATGGAATTCAGGGACGTGATGAGGAAGGAATTAAAGAAAAGTATGACCAGGAATATAGCAGCAACTGATTATGACTTTAAGATGAGAAATTGAATTAAAATGTTGTGGAATTTATGGCTGATTGAACTATGGCAAGTTGGCAAAAGTGTAATTAATGTGCAAGCTTATCTAATATCACACAAGTACATCAGGCCACTTGAGCATGGTGAGGAAGGTATTGTTTTACAGCTTTTGGAAACCAGAACATAAACTTTTGATTCTCATTATGTTTATAACCTTAATTTTAGTCTATAGGTATATTCTAAAGTTTTGAATGAAGTATATTTAGAGTACTTTATTCTACCAACTTTAATTTTCCCTCTAGAATAGACCAAATCTTTGACATACTAAATTCAGTTTCTATAATTTTAAACAAATCCATTTTTAAGATTAAACAAAAGATAGTATATTTAACTTTAAAGATAGGATAAGTTGTTAGTAGATATTTGTAATTTTCATTTGCATGTAGGCTCTATGCTTGATGTCATGGAGTAAAGATTTTAAAAAGTTTCTTTCTATTTTGATATGTTTAAACCACACAAATGTTGCTGTTGGCACCAGCCCTGGGCTTGCTACCATGAGAATCTCTGCTCCAGGCACAGTGAAAACTCCCTGGCCTCACAAACCAGACAGGGCTCTACACAGTGGTGTTCGCTGCACAACATGAACATTGGCAGTGAAATCTCCATCATGAGTATTTATATCAATAAATTCCCTTGCTGTCCATTTCTTATCAGATAATGTTGTTTTAATTTGTACCAAATGCTCACATTCAATTTCTCTGTGTTGCACATGGCAACAAATAGTAATTATGAAAAGAAAAAAAAATAAGAACTCAAATCTATTTACAAGCTCAGGAATTTTGTGATTTCATTAAAAACACTCAATTGTATCTGAAACTCACTTGATGGTTTATTTACTGCATTTATATTTAGATTAATATTTTAGGTATAATATAACATTATACCATACAAGCGATGTAACAGCTACCGAGGTCCATGACACCTATAAAGATGGTACAATATTTAAGTTCACGAGTATGTTTAGAGGATTGTGATTGTTTTCACTCTATTCACACTTGATAAAATGAGTTAATGAAGAAGCAGAGCATTTACAGACCTACAATTCAAAATGTGATTTTTGGAAGAGCTTTGCTAGCATTTCAAATGTAAGTCCTCATTCCATTTCCCTATAACCCATACCCAATCAATTGACTTGTAATCTGCATTTCAACAAGATTTTCATGTGATCTGGTGACTCATATGCCCTTCTCTCAATTGCACCATTCTTAGTGCCTGTATAATAATCACATTTAGGTTTTCATGTAGGTTTACTCTTAGATTACACAGTTAGATGGTCATAGGGAAAGGCAGATGCAGAGAATAATGAAAGCGATATCTTCCTGTACCTAAACAGGAGATGAAGATAAGAGTAACATTCATGGATGTGGAGAGAAAAATTCTCTTATTCCCTTGGGCAAACACCTGAGTAAATGAAATACAGTTGTCCCTTGGTATCTGTGGGTTCTGCAGGAAGGATGCAACCAACCACAAATAAAAAATATTTGAAATAAAATGTTACATGGTTGCTGATGTATACTACAAGTACGTACTTAGGTCTATGAAAGTGGTGTCTGTATTAAACATGTACATAATTTTTTTCTTGTTATTCTTTAATAACACAGTATAACAGCTATTTACATAGCATTTACATTGTATTAGGCATTATAAGCAATCAAGAGATGACAAAGTATAAGGGAGTGTGTGTGTAGGTTAAATGCAAATATTATACCATTTTATATAAGAGACTTCAAGATATGTGGATTTGGGTATCTGAGGGAGGTCCTAGAACCAATTCTCGGATACCGAGGGATGACTATATAGCAAAAGAAAAAGCACTACATCTTGACCATTTTATAAGGAAGGGTCTCTTTGTTCTTCAGTTGATTATTTTTAAATTAACTGCTTCATATTTTTTAATCCTATAAAGATTCAGATTTACTGATTATTATATCTTTAGAAAAATTAGTGACATTTATTGAATTGTTATCTTGGATAAAAACTGTCTTGAAAAAGTAGATTAAAAGAGGAGTGGAGAAAGGAAAAGACATTGTACAATGCTAGATACTGAGAAGTGTGTGACTTTAATAAAGACACCATCTGGGGCGTTCCCTGGTGGTTTGATGGCTAAGCTTTGGCACTGTCAACACCGCAACTTTGTTTTTGTTCTACCCCCAGCCAGGGAACAAACAAAAACAAAAACAAAAAGACACCATGAATTCAACCTTTCTTCAAAAGAGGCTACTTTAAATCATCTCTGAGTGATCAAAATATTTCCCATAATAAAAAGCTTCCCACGAATCTCCTCAGCTTTTTAAGAACACAGTTCTCATGACATGAAACTATATATTTTTATATAAAACTCATAGATACCTTATGATATAATCAGTGGACTAGGTAAAACAATAGCAGGTTACATTAATTTCATATTTTGTATAGATAATTATTGACTGTCTGGATATAAGAATATCTCCTTTCTTGTAATGAGTTTTTTTTATCAAAATCTAAAAACTGCTGACTGTGGTTAAAATAAACAAGAGAAATTTAAGGAAAAGACTTTACCCATTACAACATCTTTAAGTACTGGATATAAGAATAATGATGTGTTATGAGAGATTCATGTTTGCAAAATGAGCTACCAGTTGGTAATTAATGGTGCTGTACAACATTCTGTTGAGATAGGTATGTTTCATTGCTGAGATTTTACAGATATAAAATGGGCATCAGAGGGTAATGAAGTGTTTGGCCTTAGGGAACTTAGAAAATCAGCATTGGCAGAAAGCACTGACTTTTCTGAGAAGTCCAATTGTGATGCAAGTGCCAAGGCCAGTGTTAACAACCACAAATAGGCTATGTGCTTTTGGCAGTTACTTGGCTTGCTTCATCTGTAAAATGGAAGAGTAATAGTATTTATCTCAAAAGGTTATTAGAATTGAATTACTTAATCAGTTACACACTTTAAAAATACCTGGTGTATAATTGGCCAACTATTGTTTTTGAATTATTAGTATGTATCTTCATGAGTGTTGGAGATATGAAAGTGGACAGAAGAAATCCCAGCCCTTGTGAGCAAACACTTTATTTATTAACAGAATGTTCACTCAGATGATGGATATCTGTGTAGGGTCTTTCTTATGAACAGGTAGAACTAGGAAGTCCTGGATGTTTCCATCATTTTTTTCTTCAAATTTCTAGGGGCAATTTCACAGTGACTGGTGACTTTTCTCAATTTCCTGCGAATGAGTTCTTAACAAAGAGAAGACTTTACTAATTTCTCTAGGATTTGATTGAAATCAAACAGCTGTGTTAGACTCTAATTGGGTGTTTGCTAAGAATGATAACTGAAAATAATGTGAATTCTTCTGGTGAAGAAGTCAGATATACAAATAAATGACTCCAAGCCTAATTTTGATAAAATAATAAAGCAACAAAGAAGCAAGAGAAAGAGTTCCATGAGCAGAGAAAAATAGAATAAAATTTAAAAATATGAACAAAAAGGGTAAAGAGAAGGGGAAAATAGAGATAAGGAAAAGGTACGTTTGATATTCAATGGGATTTAAATTTTTCTTTTACTGAAATAAGATTTGTAACATTTTAAAGGTGGAGACTGTGGGGTTGAGAGCAGATGATGTCTTAGTTCTGTTGAAATAGCTTTCTAAGCCCAAGATGAACCCTCTCCTATCTGGGGTGCCATGTCAGTAAACAGAAATTTAGGTAACCATCATGTCCCTGTAAATGCTCTGCTTGACTAAAATTGCAGTATATCCAGTCAGCCAATCCTCAAATGCCAAGTCAACTCTGGCCTCTATACTTCCTTTCTTGTTATTTCTTACTCAAAACAGCATTTGACTACATGGTCCCAGGCAATCAGATATTTTATATTTTTTTCTTTCATGTTCTTCATTCTGTATTCTATTAAAGTTTTCTGCCTTCTCACCCAATTTTGCAGATCTCCAAAAGTATTATTGAACACTTAATGCAGTATTAAATAAACTTTGTTTGTATCACCTAAATTGTCTCCATTTTTTAAAACAATTTTCTCATAATGAGTAGGCTATGTTATAAAAGAGCAGAGTTAGTATGTAAATATGAAATAGAAAACTTTTTGGTAACTTGACTTTCATTATTTAAACTACCTTTTCATATTTAAATTTTATTCACTTGAATTAAAAAAGTGAAACATTTTTTGAGTATGAAAGACAAAAGTGTTTAAGAATTGGGAAAGTATAATTAACTGAATGGAGAATATCAAATTAGTTATAACCAAAAGCAATATGTTTTCTTTTCTCTCTCTCTCTCTCTCTCTCTCTTTCTCTCTCTCTCTCTCTCTCTCTCTCTCTCTCTCTCTCTCTCTCTCTCACACACACACACACACACAGAAACACACACCCATACACACAAGACAATGATAACAGATATTAATTTTTAGATATAATTATGATGTAAAAAATAGTCACCTATGGTAAAGTATTTTTAAAAATGTATTTGTGTATTTAATTTCAGTAGACATAAATGAAAAAAATTATAGTTATTTGAGAGATGGGATAACATAACTTAACTATATAACTATACAAACACAAACATATTAGCTTTTGGAAACAGCTGGAACTATAAGAGATTATCTTTCTAAACACTTATTTTATAGATGAGAAAACAGAACTAAGAAATTTAAGTCTGAGCCAAACTCAAAGTTATAAATACCCAGGCCAGTGTCTTCTAATATTACATATTCTGTGACCAAAGGTCACTGGTAACAATAGTATGTTGTTTGACATCAGATAGTTGTAGACATTTTACATTCTAAACATCTTACTTCATGTCTTGGTTTACAGAATAATGCTCTTAACATAATAAGAACTTAATAAAATAACATGAATTCCTCTGAGAATGGTAAATATTGATTGTGGATTAGTTACAGGTTAGCAATTGTGTAACTTTAAATAAAAGGAAATACAAGATTTAAATGACATAAATTAATGACTGAGGCACTGCTATTAAGGACTGTCAAGAATATCAATGTTACAATGTTTAAGAATTAAAATTTTCTTATAGCTCTTTGAGCATTGAGGCACCTTAGTTGATTATTGGTGTGCCACAAGATCCCCTTGGATTACCTTTACTTATTTCTGCTCTCATCCCACAGCTTCTGTGAGTTTTAAAGGCTTGTACCTGGGACCTTCTTTAGAGATCTAAATTTGGGCTACTGGAAGCACTACAGAGAATCAGAAGTGTCTATGATTTTTTTCTGCATAGCACATATATGAGTACATCTCTATTAAGGTCTGTAACCAACAATTGAGTGGAGTCAGAATATGGAAGCTCAGCTTCTTTCTTTCCATAGTATGAATTCTAAGATGTAATTTAGATTCCAAAGCTCCCTTTGGTCAATCTAAGTTTGAGTGGCATCTTTTTTCATAGTTCTGCTTCCCTCACTCTCTTATCAAATCTCTTGAAAGGTTTATTAATTAATCATTTGCATGAAAATTCCTGTCTTGGGTAATGCTTTTGGGCAACTAGATCTAAGACAAGTAGCAATGCTATTTGGGTTCCATCCATTCACTCATCCACTTATATTTATCTATATTTCTACCTCCCTCTCTTTTCCTTGTTTCACTCTGCAATCCAATTCATTCCAATGAACATTTTATAAAAATATTTTCTTGTTAGGAGAAGCCATGTTATAAATGCAGATATGTAAAATATATTGTTAGAATTTAAAGTCATAGTTGGGAAAGGTTTAAATGCTGTCAATCATTTTACACTCTCTCTGAAGGGTTTGATATTCTAATACCTTTGAATGGTTACCTATATATTATATAGTTATGTAAGAAAAAAAGCAATGATTTTTATTTAATATGTACATAATTCCCATGGTATTGTGTTTGATTTCACATTATATACCAAATATTTTTCAAATGCTCACTTAAATAGTATACTGATTTAGTGTATTTTTCATCTTTAGATCTGTTTATAACTTTTACAACCCTTTGGAAAGGTTAAATCTTTATTTTCATTCTGTAAATGTAAAGTATGAGACATAGGGAGATAAATTGACTTTCTTGGCCACAGGCATAACAAGAATCAGGCAGAACATGAATTAGAAATTTTTGTCTTCCAACTCCATGCTTAATCTATTAGCATTAGATCATTATATGTCACTTTCTTATACACTTCTAAATATTATTTATTACATCATTAAAACATGAATATTATGTCAATTACCATATTTTAGAATCTTATTTATAAAATTTAAATTTTATGAACACAGTCCCTTTTCTTTGGAATCTGTATGATTTGTACTTAATTGGAAATAGAGCAAGTTATCTTAATCTCCAAACATATAAAGTAGAAGTGACTATAAAATAAGACTAATTTGCTGTGTATAAAATATAACATTCATACTATACTTGATCTTAGCCAAAAGGCCGCCAAGCGATAAAATATAACTTTCATAAAACACAAAGAAGTATTTTCATTCTGAAAGATGCTTATGTTTGTGCCCTACTTTTTAAATAAGTAGAGATTTTGAATATATGAAGATGTATTAAATTAGTGAACAGAATATATGTATATTCTTGTGCCAGCATGCTATAGTTTATAACACTTGAAAGAATATCTGAACAAGATTTCTGAACACATGCTGCCCTGGTTAATGTGCAGAATCTGTAATCCAATTTAAATTCAGTAAATTTCTTCTTTCTTAGCCTATAGATTTATCTATGTCAGTTAATAATAATGACAGTTTTCATTGACTACATAATGCTGAAATTACTAGAGTGTTAAAGTGAATACAGCCATGCTACTGAGTTACCTCTCCCTTTTTCAAATTTACATTTGCTCAGAAGCAGTAGAATAGAAAAATATAGATTTATATTTCTCTTTTTGCCCTATATTTGTTCAAAGGAAATCTAGATTAATTTATGAGGTTTCTTTTCTTCTAGTAAGTTAAAGAAATGCAATTTCTTTCTTATTGTAGTATATACCATTGGAAATTATATATAATTATCACATTTAATTTTTTAAATGTAATGTTCCCTTTATCAATATTCCAAGTAGTATGCATGCAATGAGACATACTATCAGAATTGACCATGTGGAGTGCTGTAACATCTACAAGTATATCAACACTACTATAATTTTGAGAAATGGGGTGGGGAGAACCATACAGATTATGAAGAAAATAAAGGTAAATAAGTATATAATTTATGAAAATTAGTAATTGAGAACAATTTTAAATGACAAAAAATGAAAATTAAGATTAATAATTGATTTATTAGCAAGATTCATCTTGCTAGCTTCTTATAAAATAAAACAATCTACTTGAATGCAAACAAAAACTTTGAATCATCAGTTATTTCCATGTATCTCTTAAATCATCCTTTCCCAATTATAGTGGATTGCAACTTTAAACTCATTGGTAAAAGAATATGACCTATACAAACTTGCTTTTGGTCATAGTAATTTCATTTTACCATTTCTTCCCAATTTACAATGTTAAGTCAACAAAACTATAATTTGCAGGAGTTACTATATCTTACTATATTGTACAACTCCTTAGAGTAAATCATGACAGAGATAAACATCTGTGTCTTCTACTTTCATCTGACATAAAATAGTACAAATTAATTAAGAAATTATAAGCACAATAGTGAAATAGTATTCAAAGACATAGTAGTTTTGTGATTAGGCCAAAGAACAGGTTTTAAAGTAAAATAATATAGTATAACATCATGCTCAGTATATACATATATACATATTTATGTATATGTAACTTTTTCACGAAGCTGTAAATAAGACCTACTTTCTCGTAGTACTTGATCTCGTAGTCCAGTATGGCTCCATTGGAAAAAGCAGGTGCTTGCCATGACAGGGCAATGCTATTTTGAGATGCCCAGTCCTTCCTTACCATACCTATCAGGGAAGGTGCTGAAAGGAAAGAAAATAACTAAGAATTAATTGGTAGAGATCATATTCCATATCCTTTAATATTTTGTCTTCCAAAAAAATACCATAATTAATGTTGAGGAGGACATTGAGTATAGATGTGAGATTAACATGGTAGCCTTGAGATTTACTCTATTCAATCTAAATAATGCATTAAAATATATTTAGAAATACTGCTACAGAAGATAGCAAAAATTTATGTAGTTTAAAAATATGGGCCAGAGCTCACCATTTTTGGTTTTGTTAGAAGAGGACATTATTCTTTAAACTGACTGGTTTTTACAAGAAGTATGATACACTTGGTTCTTACATGTTATCAAATCTAAACCTTCTATAAAAGTTCCTCTGCAAGTACAAGATCATTTAGGCTTTGCTTTATCTTAAAAATTTATTATTTTATAAACTCTAGTGCTTTATAAATGTTTATATCATAAACTTCTTAACTACAGTAAGTTATTGGTTATCAATGTAAGGATTATTTCTTTTGAATGGTTTCCAGGGCATGTGTATAAAATTAAAATATTTAGCTTCTGAAGTTTATTTTCAGAATCATGTCTATTATTTTATCTATATCATTTTAACAATCTAATCTTAGTCTAAAGCAATCTTGTGATAAACTTCCAAAATTTACCTACAATGTAATGTAAATTCATTTCTCTAAAAAAATGTTTCATTTTGTTTTCTAAAATTATAAAACAATAGTTTTTACAAAGATGTTAAAACTCATTTGTAAAAGCATAATACAGAAGGGCAAGATGGCAATTGAGGAGGAGGTCTCTAAAACCTCTCCCAGAAAACAATTAAATGGCCATCTAGGAGCCAAGAAAGAAAACCCTGAGTGACATAGTGACAAGAGAAAAATTCATGCATCACAAGAAAACACCTGAAGGTTACAAGAGAAGGGGGCAGAGCAGGAGAGAAGGGAGGGAACAGGGATGGATTGCAATAGGACCCCATTGCTCCTAACCAAAAGAACTAGAAAGAAATTAGAGAGCAGCACAATATATTGGAAGGAGAAGGCCAAGAGGTGACAACAGTGAAAGCCAGAGTGGTGGAATTTTAGAAGACCATGAGGGAGATGGAACTTAAAGTAGCATGTTAGGGAAGAAGCTTGGAAGTTAGCCTCTGAAACTCTTAAGTAGCAAGAAAGCTGAACAAGGACTCTAAATAGCCATAGGCTGAAATAAAGCCCCAGATACAGCACGTTGGTTCCCCAGCACCCTCGCTGCCCACAAGGTGCATGCGTGTGCATGCACGTGGGCAGCTCCTCCACATGCTGCGGTTCCTGGCCCGCAGCTGAGGTGTGCTGGCCACCCTCATGTGGTCTGTGACATTAGGCCCCTGGCTTACGACCTGTGACTGGCGTGAGTCTGGCACACTTGCTCAGTAGTCTCTCAAGGCCTGGCCCATGGTGTGTGTGTACCCAGCACCCCTGCATATACCCAGTGATCTCACAGGGCCTGTGGATTCTGCCTGTGGAGCTTACACACCCAGGGAACTGGAGCAACAGCCTCACATGCACCCAGTGATCTTGCAGGGCCTGCAGATTCTGGCCTGTGGAGCGTGTGCACCTGGTGCCATCTCACAGCACTCTCGCATAGCCTGCATACCCAGGCCTGTGCTGCACACACTCCCAGTGCCCTCACACTGGCAGACTTGCCCTGAGCAGTTGCTGTGGAGACGAATTGCAGGAACACATGCAGAGTAAAGCACTAGAGAGAGAAGTGAGGCAGATTTGACGCATTCACCCCAGCCAGCCAGAGCAGCTTTGGACTGCATCCATCAGCCTCCTTTGTCTCTGTCAGCTTCCCCGGAAAAGGGCAGGAGGTGAAGCCATCCCAGCATGCATTTTGATGGCCTCTCCCCTCTCCTACAGCCACCCAAATAAACTGCATGAAGTGGAGGGACCATAGATCAATGCGCCCCACCATCAAATGCAGCTGGAGACCAAAGAAAAGGCTTAAACATCTCTCATTTCCCTCAAAACTTGCCCCCCCAGTACCATATAGTGTCTACTCCACAGCAAAACACCACAAAAATACTAATCAGAGAAGGAAAAAAAGCTACTGGGCTCTGCTGAATATAAAGACCTCATATCAAAGAAGAAGTACACAGTGCACAATATGAGTACCTTAGGATTTAAAGCTGTTCAGAAAGAAGATGAAAAATCTCCAGAAAAGCATCTCATAGACCTAGAAATTTCTGAACTAAATGACAGACATTATACACTAGCCATTCTAAAGGCTCTGAGAGAAATGAGACCATACTGGCAGACCATCATAGCTGAAATGAATGATCTCAGAAAGGAAATCGGTGAACAAAAGGAACAATTTAACAAAGAAATTCAAAACATAAAGAAGAATGAGACAGGAATTTGAAAGATAAATACTACAATTAAAGAAGTGAGAAATGAAATAACTGCCATAGGAAACAGAGCCAACCAGGTGAAGGAAAGAATAAGTGATATCTAAGATCAGAACATGGGAACATCTCAAAAAGAGAAAGATAGGGAATATAGAATCAAAAAGATAGAAAGAACTCTGCAAGAGCTATTTGACTCCATGAGGAAGAACGATATCAGGACAATTGGATTAGAAGACGGAGCAGAGCACTCTACAGAGAACATACTCAAACGAATAGTAGAGTATGTCCAAACCTATGGAAAGATCTAGAACCCCAAAATCAAGAAGAAAATAGGTCCCCTAGATACCTGGATTCTAGAAGATCTTCTCCAAGGCACATGGTACTAAAGATGTCAAAAACTAAAGACAGACAATTCTCAAGGCAGCTAGGAGAAAGAGAACTATAATTTTTAGAGGAAAACCCATCAGGTTGGCATCAGACTTCTCAGTAGAAACTCTATAAGCCAGGAAGGAGTGGAATCAAATCTCAAAATTTTAAAAGAGAGAAACTTCCAGCCAAGAATAAATGATCTAGCAAAATTATCCTTCAGATATGAAAGAAGAATAAAGAACTTCTTAGACACACAGTAGCTGAGGGAATTTGCCAGTACAAGGCTGGCACTTGAAGAAATACTGAAGGAGGTTCTTCAACCTGAAACAAAACATGAGAATAAGTGGAATAGAGTGGGGCAACAAGAAAGAAACAAAAATAAAAAATAACAAAAAAGTAATGACCAAAAGAAATCCTCACATATCAATCATTACTCTAAATGTTAATAGACTGATCTCACCTATAAGAAGACACAGAGTAGCAGACTGGATTAAAAAACAAAACACATTCATATGCTGTCTCCAAGAGACACACCTCACTCATAAGGACAAACACACTCAGAGTGAAAAAATGGGAAATAATACTTTAAGCAAATGGTAACCAAAGAAAAGCGGGAGTTGCCATACAGAGATCTGATGAAATAAACTTCAGTTTAAAAAAGATGGTAAAAGACAAAGATGGACATTACATAATGATACTAGGCACAATACAACAAGAGGAAGATTTGACACTAATTAATACATATGGTCCCAACCAGGAAGCACCAAAATATACAAAGCAACTACTAACAGATCTGAAAGGAGAAACTGACAAAAGCACAATCACTGTGGGAGACAAACACCCAATAACAACCATGGATAGATTATCCAAACAGAAAATAAATAAGGAAATAACAGCTCTAAATGACACATTACAGCAATTGGACATAATTGACATTTACAGGACACTTCATCCAGCAAAAAGAGACTATAGCTTCTTTTCTAGCACACATGGAACATTCTCAAAAATAAACCACATGCTGGGACACAACAGTAGTCTCAGCAAATTTAAGAAGATCAAAATCATACCAAGTGTATTCTCAGACCACAAGGCTTTGATATTGGAGATCAACTGCAAAAGGAAAGCATAAAAAACCACATATGCACGGAGATTAAACAATAACTTACTAAAAAATGACTGGATAAAAGAACAAAAGATTAAAAATATGTAGAGACTAATGACAATGAAAATACAACATACCGAAATTATTGGGACACAGTGAAAGCGGTAATAAGAGGGAAATTTATATCATTGCAGGCCTATCTTAAGAAACAAGAAAAGTCACAAGTAAACACCATAACATCTCATCTTAAAGAACTAGAAAAAGAAGAGCAGAGAAAACCCAAAGTCAGCAGAAGAAAAGCAATAATAAAAATTAAAGCAGAACTAAACCAATTTGAGAACAGAAGGACAATAGAAAACAAATGGTACAAAGAGCTGGTTCTTTGAGAAAGTGGATAAAATTGACAAATCCCTGGCTAGACTAATCAAAGGATGAAAGAAAAGGACATAAATATGCAAAATTAGAAATAAAAGGGGAAAAATTACAACTGACACCACAGAAATACAAAGGATTATAAGAACATATTATGAAGGGCTTTATGCTACTAAATTGAACAACCTAAAGAAATGTACAAGTTTCTAGAAACTTGAAGTCTACCTACTGAACCAAGAAGAACTGGATAATCTAAATAGACCAATCAATAGTAAAGAAGTTGAAATGACTATCCATAATCTCCCTAGAGGCAAAATTTCCAAACCAGATGGTCTCACCAGAGTTCTACCAAGTATTCAAGAATCCTCCTTAGATTCTTCCAAAAAATTGAAGAGGAAGTGATACTTCCTAACTCATTCTATGAGACCAACATTACCCTAATGCCAAAGCCTGGTAAAGAAAACAAAAATAAAAGAGAACTATAGACCAATATCTCTGATGAACATAGATGAAAAAATCCTAACCAAAATATTAGCAAATAGAATACAACAATGCATTAAAAATATTATTCATCATGATCAAATGGGATTCATCCCAGGAGGACAAATATGGTTCAATATATAAAAATCAATCAATGTGATAAATCACATAAACAAAATAAAAGATAAAGACCATGTGGTATTATCAATTGATGCAGAAAAATCTTTAGACAAAATACAACATCCATTAATGATCAAAACACTAAATAAAATAGGTATAGAAGCAAAATATCTCAGCAAAAGCCATGTATGACAAACCCTCAGCTAACATCATACAAACTGGGAAAAAGATGAAGCCTATTCCCCTAGAACGAAGAACAAGACAGGGATGCCCCCTGTCACCACTGCTATTCAATATGGTACTGGAAGTTCTAGACATAGCAATCAAGCAAGAGAAAGGAATAAAAGGATTTAAATTGAAAAAGAAGAGGTCAAGTTATCTCTATTTCCAGATGACATGATCCTTTATATAGCAAATTCCAAAGACTCCACCCAGAAACTATTAGAAACAATAAATGAACACAGTAAAGTCACAGGATACAAAATCAATGTACAAAAATCAACAGCATTCTTATATATGATCAACAATTCTTCAGAAAAAGAAATGAGGCTGTCAATTCCTTTTACTACCACAACAAAAAGTATAAAATACCTGGGAATTAACTTAACACAGAATGTCACAGACTTATACATGGAAAACCATAAGACCCTTTTGAAAGAAATCAAGCAGACACAAATAAACGGGAAAATATTCCCATTTCATGGATAAGAAGAGTTAACATTGTTAAAATGGCCATTTTGCCCAAGGCAACCTACACATTTAGTGCAATGCTTATCAAAATTCCACAATCATACTTTCATGAAATAGATAAAAGAATTATCAGATTTATATGGAACCATAAAAGATCTCGAATTGTCAAAGCAATGCTACATAAAAAGATTAAAGCTGGTGGTATTACACTCCATGATTTCAATTTACAATACCAAGCATTAATAATCAGAACAGCTTGGTATTGGCAGAAAAACAGAAACACAGACCCATGGAACAGAACTGAAAACCCAGAAATAAAATTACAAATTTATGGACTAATAATTTTTAATAAAGGAGCAAAACATATGCAATGGAGGAAAGACAGCCTCCTTAGTAGGTGGTGCTGGGAAAGCTAGAAAAACATATGCAAAGGAATGAATCTGAGCTGTGAAATCTCACCATATACAAATATTAACTCAAAATAGATTAAAGGCCTTCATGTAAGACCTGAAACAATAAATGGTATAGAAAAAAACATAGGTACTAAACTCATAGACCTAAGGCTCAAGGAAGACTTCATGAACCTGACCTCAAAGGCAAGGGAAGTAAAAGCAAAAAATAAATGAGTGGGACTATGTCAAACTAAAAAGCTTCTGCACAGCAAAAGAAATCATGAACAAAGCAAAGAGACGTCAACTGAATGGGAGAAAATAGATAAAGAACTAATACAACTTAACAACAACAACAAAAACCAAACAACCCAATTAAAAAGTGGCAGAGGAACTAAATAGACACTTCTCCCATGAAGAAATACAAATGATCAGCAGACGTGAAAAAATGCTCATCCTCATTAGCTATCAGGGAAATGCAAATCATAACCACAATGAGATATCACCTCATGCCTGTTAGAATGGCTATTATCAACAAGACAGGGAATAACAAGTGCAGGAGAGGATGTGGAGAAAAAGAAACTCTTACACACTGCTGGTGTGGTACAGCCACTATGGAAGATGTTGTGGAGGTTCCATATAAATTTGGGAATGGAGTTATCATATGACCCAGGAATCACCCTTCTGAGGATCTACTAAAAAATCTTGAAAACCTTAATATGCAAAGGCTTATGTTCCCCAATGTTCATTGCAACACTGTTCACAGTGGCCAAAACATGGAAACAACCAAAGTGCCCTGCGACAGATGACTGGATAAAGAAGCTGTGGCACATATACACAATGCAATATTACTCAGCTGTAAGAAAAGATAAAATACTGCCATTTACAACAAAATGGATGGACCAAGAGATCATCATGCTAAGTGAAATAAGCCAGACAAAACAACTCCAAAAACAGTATGACTTCACTCATATGCGAAATATAAAACTGAAAGCAACAAAGAAAAAACAAACAAACAAAAAAAATCCCCATGGACACAATCAATAGTTTAATGTTTTTGGGGGGACAAGTTGGAAGGGGATAGGAGAAGTGGGAGAGGGTGGGAGATGAGGGAGGGGGAAGTAAATATATGATGATGGAAAGAGAACTCACACTGGGTGGTGAACTTTTTATACAACAAGTTGATGCACTGTAGAATTGTACACCTGGAACCTATGTAATTCTTGCTAACAGATGCCACCCCAATAAGTCTAACAATAAAAAAGAGTAACACATATTAAATACACTGAGATAACATTCTTTACCTATAAGATTGGCAAAAAACTCAGAAATCTGATACCAGGCTTTCTGTTGGATAAGCTGTTGTGGAAAACTACCTTAATATATTGTTGGTTAGAATGCAAAAATGGTACAAATCTTATAAAGAAAAATTTAACAATTTAAGGCTAATTGTATGTTCATTTATACTGTGGCTTTTTGCAGTTTATCCCAAATATGGACTGCACAGAGTGACATATTTATGAAACTGCTCACAGAGAAGTATTTGTAACAACTAGAAATGACTTACTTTCTTTTCATTTGAAAGATTTTTATTAAACTATCACTAACATACAATATTATATTAGTTTTAGGTACCCCATAGTTACACAAAATTTATATACCTAAAGAAGTGATCACCATGATAAGTCCAGCAACATTCTGACACTGTATCACTCTATTGCAATATTATTCACTATATTCCCTATGCCGCACATTACATCTCCATGACTTGTTTTTTTTTGTTTGTTTGTTTTTGCTTTTTGGTATGTGGGTAGCTCCCTGACTGGGAATTGAACCCAGACCGCAGTGCTGACAGCGCCAGCGCTGAAGCCTTAAGCCACTACACCATCAGGGAACTCCCTCCATGACTTGTTTTATACCTGGAAATTTCAACCTCTTATTCCGCTTCACATTTTCCTCCATTTTTAATTTTTCAACTTCAGTATTATTTTATATTAATTTCTGATGCACAACATAGTGATTAGACACAGGGAATTTAAGTGATTTCCCTGATCCATCTGGCACTATCTATATTATTGACTATATTCCCTATGGCTTTCTTTACATCCATGACTATTTTGTAACTACCAATTTGTACTTCTTAATCTCTTGACCTTTCTCACCCTGTCCACCAAATGCTCTTCCAACTATTACCTCAATAAATCTAGTACCCATTTGAGTCCATACATAGTTATTATAATATATTGACTGTATTTCTAATACTATACCCTACATCCCTATGACTACTGTGTAAGAACTTACTTGTACTTCTTAATCCCTTTCTTTTTTAACCCACACCTCTAACATCCCTCCCTTCTGGCCAACATAAACATGCTCTCTATATTTATGAGTTTGCTTCTGTTTTGTTTATTTTGTTTTTTAGATTCCACATATATTGCATATGTCTTTCTCTTCTGACATACTTCACACAGCACAATATCTGCCAGGTCCATCCATGCCACTGCAGATGGCAAGAACCCATTCCTTTCCAGCAATACTCCATTGTTTATATGTACTACCTCCTCTTTATCTATTCTTCCATCAACAAACAGCCAGGATGTCTCCACATATTGGCCATGGTAAACAATGCTGCAATGAACATAAGAATGCACATGTCCCTTCAAAATAGTGTTTTGAGTTTCTTCTGATAAATACCCATAAGTGTGATAACTGGGTTCTTCTTTGTCTCTTGTTATAGCCTTTGTTTAAAGTCAATTTTGTCTGGTATTAGTATTGCTACCCAAGCTTTTGTTTGTTTTTTGTTTCCATTTTCACGAAGGATCTTTTTCCATCTCATTACTTGCAGTCTGTGTGTCTTTCAATCTAAAGTGAGTCTATTGTAGGCAGTATATGTTCAGGTCTCATTTTCTTGTCTATTCAACCACTCTATGTCTTTTGATTGGAGCATTGAATCCATTTACATTTAAGGTAATTGTTGATAAATAGTTATTGCCATGTTATTATTCATGTTTTCAATCTTTTTAATTTTCTCATCTTGGAGAAGTCTAAGACTTCTTGTAATGCTGGTTTGGTGATGAATTTAGCTTTTTCTTATCTGGGAAGATTTTTATCAGTCACCTGATTCCAAATGATAGCTTTGCTGGGTAGTAATGTTTGTTGTAGGACATTGCTTTTCATCATTTTAAATATTTTGTGCCAGTCCCTCTGGCTTGCAAAATTTCTGTTGAGAAATCAGCTGATAATCTTTTGGGATCTCCCTTGTAAGTAACTAACTGCTTTTGTCTGAGTGCTTTTAAGATTCTCTCTTTGTTTTTAATTTTTGTTATTTTAATTATGATGTGTCTTGGTGTGGGCCTTTTTAGGTTCATCTCATTTGGATCTCCCTGTCTTCCTGGACTTGCATATCTTTTTTTTCATCAAGTAAGGAAAGTTTTCTGTCATCATTTCTTCAAATAAATTTTCAATTCTTTGAGTTCTCTGTTCTCCTTCTGCCACCCTTTGATGCATATGTTGGTATGCTTGATGTTGTACCAGAGGCTACTTAGACTATCCTAATTTTTTATTTTTTATTTTTTTTTGCTGTTCTGATAGGGTATTTTCTGTTACTTAATTTTCTATAAAGCTGATTCAGTCTTCTGCTTCATGTAATCTATTATTGATTTCCTCTAATGTGTTCTTTAATTCAGGTATTATATCCTTCATTTCTAACTTGTCATTTTTTTATGTTTTCTATCACCATTTTTATGTTTCATATCTGTTTATTAAAGCTCTTCTTGAGATCATCGAACATTTTATATCTAGTATTTTGAACTGTGCATCTGGTAGATTCCTTGTCTCCATTTTGTTTACTTCTTTTTCTGGAGTTTTGTTCTGTTCTTTCATTTGGGGCATGTTTCTTTGTCTCCTTATTTTGGCTGCTTTCCCATGTTTGTTTTCATGTATTAGGGGGGTCTGCTATCACCTGATCTTAGTAGAGTAGCCTTATGTAGTAGGTGTTTTGTGTGCCCCAATGTCACAGTCTTCCTGGTCACCTGAACTAGGTACTCCAGGTATGTGTCTTGTGTGGTTTGTGTATGCTCTCTTATTATACTTGAACCTTGGTTGCTGTTTGCACATCAATGGGAAAGATTGACCCCCAGTCTGATTGGTTTGGAGGACGGTCCATGACTACGGTGGAGGAGCTGTTGTGCAGGGGCTGACCCTACAGAGTAGATTCACTTTAGTGGGACTCTGATGCTTGCCTACTCTGCCCTTTTGGGTGTGTCATCCTCAACAGTGGCCAGATGGTTCTCTGGCTGGGTCCAAAGATGACCACTAGGTATGACAGTCCTGGGGCCTCCTGGAAGGAGCCCTGCCAACAGGCCAAGTTCAGCCTGTGCCCTGTCTGTCCTCATCTAGTATGAACCACAAAGCAATCTGCAGATGACCACCACTTGTACTGGGCTTTGAGGTGCCTTGAAAGACCATAACATGAATTAAGGCCTGCTGCTCCTGGTTCCTGGCTTGTGAGGGCTGCTCAGCAAGAGGTGTGAGACATACTGAAGCCAGATACTGCCTGTTTGGCTATTGCAGACCTCTGAGAGGATTTAGGAAAGTCTAGCATGAGCCACGGAAGGCAATTAGTTTGGAGAAGCTATTGGGAGGGGCTTGTGTGGACCCAAAATTGTGGTGGGGCCAGGTCTACCAGGGTGAAGGAATAGTGTTAGCTAGGTTGGTGGAGACTCAGATATGATGACCACCTGCCTCTGCATGCCAGGAAGAAGCAGGGCTCAACAAAGAAACAAAGGATTTTGTCAGCACATTTTTCTGAATAAAAGCTGCCCTCCAGCTTGCACTCCAAATCCAGATAACTCAGTTCCTCCCCACACATCCCCAGTGCCCACTGAGTCACTGTCCCCCAGTGCCAGAACTCAGAGTGTAGGGATCTGTCAGTAAGTAAATCTGTGCATAGGCCCTTTAGGAAGAGCACCTGGGACTCTAGCAGCCCTCCAAATAACTAAGCCACAATCTCTTCTGGTTTTCACAGTCAGAAGTTATGAGGATTTCTCTATACAGCATTGCAACCCTGGGCCAGAGAGCCTGGTTTGTGACTGTGACCCCTTGTTCCATAGGAAAGAGGACTTCTGCAGCCAAAATATACCTCCTGGTTTTAAATAATCACAAGCTTGTTTCATGTCTCTGGCCCTCATACCCATATTGAGGTGGCTTCTTCTGTATGCTTTTAGTTGTAAGACTTTAGTTCCGCTAGACCTCAGGCAACTTTTAATAATCATCGTTCTATACTTTAGTTGTAATTTTGATATGTTCATGAGAGACAGAAATCACAGTGTTTACCTACTCTGCCATCTTGACTGGACATCCTAGCATAATCAGTTAGCCTTCTTTTAAGTGCAACTTCAGAAAATAAACATTTAAACTTTTCTTTTGTCCAAGACACTGTTTTAAACACTGGCAGTGAGTCAAATAGGAAATGTTCTTTCCCTCATAAGCTTGCATTTCAAGGGGATAGAAAATTCATTTCCACTTGGAGGATCAGGGAATGCTTCAAAGAAGAGATAGTTTTGAGGGTAACATAGCATCTGGACTAAGAATTTCTATAACTGAAATCCTCTGCTTATTCCAAAGTATGATTTATCTCCAACATCACGGGCAACATAACAGTTCTGGAGCCTGAAAATACAAGATCAGAGTGTCCAGAATAGTTGGGCTCTGCTGAAGACTCTACTTCTGCCTTGTTGACAGCAACATTTTCACTGTGTTCTTGCATGGATTTTTTTCTTTATTTATATACACAGGGAAAGTCTGAGACATGAGGCCTGAGGCAAAGGCTGAAGGGAAAGCAGTCATTATTGTGGAGCCTGCCTTACCAGATTGGGAAAAATTTCAATGTCTATCAATAAGGGACTGGTTGAAAAATTATGCTACAACCACCAGAAAATTATGATGTTGTAAAAAGGAATTATGACTATCCATAAATACTACAATGACATTACTTCAAGATATACTTTTAAGTGAAAATAACTAAGGTGGAAAAAATATATAGAAAACAATATAAGAATAAATATAAGAAAAAATAACAATAGTTACCCCTAGAATGAACACACCAAAGTTAAAAGATAAATATCTTACAATATACATTTCCTTGAAGATTTATTTTGGAACTTTGAAAATATTCATATGAATAGAAAATAAATGAACAATTAAAAAGCAATCTCAAAATTATTAAAAAAAATAAAAGAAAGAAACTTGTATATTGAGTTGGAGGCATCATCTCTAAGAGAAACTACTAAAAGTGACTAAAACACAGTGACAACATACTTCCCAATGCATTTTATTTTGTTTATGTTTTACTTTTAATAACTTTTAAAATACTTTTTTAATAGTTTCTGGTGTACAAAACAACATAGTGGGTATAGTTATTATATTATTTTTTACTATATTTCTTATGCTATACTTTATATCTCTGTGATTACCTTTTAAAATTATAGTTGACATTTAATATTATTTTATACTAGTTTTAGGTATATAGATTAGTGATTAGACATTAATATATTTTATAAAGTTATTCCTCCCATAATTCTGACACTAGCCAAGTGACACTGTATACATAGTTTACACAATATTATTGACTATATTCCCCATACTGTATTTATATTCCTGTGATTGTTTTGTACTTTCAATATGTACTTCTTAATCCCTTCACTTTTTTAAATCTAGTACCCAAACCCCACCCGTCTACTATCCATCTCTTTATTCTCTTTATCTATAAGTCTTTTTCTGTTTTATTTGTTTATTTATTTTGTTCTTTAGATTCCCAATATAATTGAAATCATTTGGTATTTTTCTGTCTCAGTCTGACTTATTTCACTTCTAGGTACATCTATGTTATCACAAATAGTAGCATTTCATTACTGTTTATGGCTGAGTAATATTATATTTGATATATGTACCATAATTTCTTTACTCAATCATCTGCTGTTGGGCATTTTGGTTGTTTCCATGTGTTGGCTTTTATAAATAGAGCTGAAGTGAACATAGAAGCAGAGGACATGAACAGACATTTCTCCGAAGAGAACATACAAATGGCCAATAGACATATTAAAAGATGCTCAGTGTCATTAATCATCAGAGAAATGCAAATGCATATCACAATGAGATATCACCTCATGCCTGTCAGAATGGCTCTCATCAATAAATCAACAAACAAGTCCTGGTGAGGATGTGGTGAAAAAGAAACATTTGTGCACTGTTGGTGAGATTGCAAATTGGTGCAGTCAGTATGGAAAACAGTATGGAGGTTTTTCAAAAAATTAAAAATATGACTGTGCAATTCCACTTCTGAGTATTTATCCAAAGAAACCCAAAACACTAATTTAGAAAGACATATGCACCAATGGGATACACACACACACACACACACACACACACACTATATCAAAATTAGATATATTTCATGGATAAAATCTTTAAATTTTTATTAAATTTATTGGGATTACAGCAGTTACTCAAATTATATAGGTTTTACATATACAATTCTATAAGATACCATCTATATATTGCATTATTGCATTGTGCGTTCACCACATAGAGTCAGTCTACTTTCATCACCATATTTTGACCCCTTTACCCTCTTCTACCAATGCTAATATCCTCTAGTAACCACTAAACTGTTGTCTGTGACTATGACTTTTTTATTTTGTTCCATTATTACATTCAGTTTTATATGTCACATATGAGTGAACCCATACAGTTCTCAACTATTCTGTCTCAACTATTCTGACATTTCACTCAGCATGATCATCTCAAAATCCATCCAGGTTGTCACAAATGGCTGTATTTCATCTTTTCTTATGGTTGAATAATATTCTTTTGTATATATGTACCACAAATTCTTTATCTAATCATCTATCAAAGGACAGTTTAGTTGTTTCCATATATAGAACACTACGAATAATGCTGCAATGAACACAGGAGTACATATATTGGATTAATGTTTATGGATAAATGTTTTCAGAATTTTTGTGTTGATGCCCACAAGAGGGATTGCTGAGTTATATGGTAATTCTATTCTTAATTTTCGAAGACCCTCCATACAATTTTCCATAGTGGCTACACCAATTTACATTCTTACCAGTAGTATATGAGGGTCCCTTTTTTTCTCCACAACCTCTTCAACACTTGCTATTAATCGTCTTGTTGATAATAGCTATTTTAACAGGTGTAAGATGGTATCTCATTGCATTTTATTTTGCATTTTTATGGCTAGTGAAGTTGAACATTTTTATAGGTACATGTTGGCAATTTGTATGTCTTGAGAGAAGCATCTGTTCAGGCACTCTGCCTATTTTATAATTGAATTGTTCATTTTTGGTTTTGGTGAGTTGTATATGTTCTTTATATATTTTGAATATTACCCCTAATCTGAGAGGTTCTTTGCAAATATTAATATATTCTCCCATTCAGTTGGTCGCCTTTTTGTTTTGTTGATGGTTTTTTTTTTGTGTGTGCAGAAGCATTTTGGTTTGATATAGTCCCATTTATTTACTTTTGCTTTAACTTCCCTTGCCTTTGATGCCAAATTCATCAAGTCCTCTCTGAAGCCAAGGCCCATAGGTTTAATACCTATGCTTGCTTCTATGCAATTTTTTGTTTCAGATCTTATGTTTAGGCCTTCAATTTATTGTATTCCTATATACTAACAATAAAATTTATTAAAAAATAATTGAAGAGGGCCTAAGATGGCAGAGTAAACACTGTACCTTCTTCATCCTGTGAACACATTAAAATTACAACTTAATTATAGAACAACCAGCCTGGAAAACCATCTGAAGTGTAGCTGAACAGAAATATAATTAATAAAACAAAGAAGAGGACACACCAAGACTGGCAGGAGTGGTGGAGATATGAAATGGAATAATTTCAAACTTCCATGTGGTGCATGAGATTCAGAAGGGATACCTTAGTCACAGAGCCTCCCCTGCAGAGGAGCAAGTGACCCCAGCCCTAAACCACTCTCCAATTCAGAGTACTGGTGCTAGACAAAGAAGCCCCACATCAGATTGTGAATAACAGTGGGAATTCTCAATGTCCAGTGGTACAGAGAGCTCTGGGAAATCCAGACAATCTTTTTGAAGGGCCTGCATACAGACTCAGTCATTCGTGGGCACTCTCCTTGTGTTCTGGTTGAAAGACTAACTCAGGGGGAGTTGCATGCATATGGGGAGCAGACTGAGGTTTGTGGCTTTAGGATGAGGACTGGAGGAAAAGTAATCACTTTTCCTGAGTTGGGTTTACCCAACTTTTCCTGGTGGGTGCCATCCTTCCTGGGTTGTGCTTCCTTACCTGGCCAAATGTGAATCTTATTAGTTTTAGGAGCTCTGCTTGCTCCACCCTGCCTCATTCAACTCCCCCAACATCACTGGGACCCTGTCTCACTCAACTCCCCCAACATCAGAGGAACTTGTTGTAGTGAGAAACCAGCCCTGCCTGCATTGCAAATTTTTCTGGAAAACTACCGGGGGAGTCTGTAGGCCTCATGTGGGTGGCAACTGGTCTCAGTGTGCTCTGAGACTTTTGCTATGTAGCTCCAGGCACCAAACAGTTCTGGCACCATACAACAACATATAGGAACACCCAGTGCAGATGACCAGGGAAACAGTGGAAAAGACCACAGAGCACCTACCAATAAAGTTACCCAGCAATACTGGAAGATGTAGTAGATATGCATAATACATAGAATAAAACATAGAGAGGCAGCCAAAATGAGAAAACAAGAAAATATGTCCCAAATAAAAGAACAGCAGAAATCTCTAGAAACAAACAAACAAAAACCAAACAATACAACATGGAGGCAAAGAACCTATCAGAGACAGAGCTCAAAATAATGGTTATAAGTATGCTCAAGGAACTTGGTGAAAATTACAACATAGAGATAGTAAGTGTAAAGGACATAAAAACCGTAAGACTGGCAGAAAATATTCAACATGATGAAAACCAAGGATCTACAATCAAGATTACTGTATCTAGCAAGGCTGGCTATCATTCAAACTTGAAGGACAGATAAAGAGCTTCTCAGATAAGAAAGGGCTAAAAGAGTTCATCACCACCAAACCAGTATTCCAGGGAACACTAGAGAGACATCTGTAATATGGGGGAATAAAAGCAAAATTATGAATAATAAAATGACAATAATGACATATTTATGATCAATTACTTTCAATTTAAGTGGATTGAAAGTTCCAATCAAAGACATTGGGGGTATTGTGCTGAGTGGAGTGTCAAGCAGAGGAAGACAGATCCAAGTTGACTTTGCTTATAGGTGAAATCCAAAAATAAATGAGTGGAAGAGAAACAGATTTATAGATACAGAAAACATTTGGTTTTTTGGCCAATGAAAGTAGGGTTGGAGGAGGAGTAAAATAAGGGGAAGACATTGGGAAGTACAGTTTGGTGGTTACAAAATAATAGTTATGGGGATATGGAGTATAACATGGAAATATAGTCAATAATGTTGTAGTAATTATGGGTAGTGTCAGATGGGTATTAGATTTGTTGGAATGATGAGAGGAGGGTGGGGGGGTGGGTGAACAAGGGGAAGAAATTAAGAAGTACAAATTCAGAGTCACAAAATGTAAAGTTCACAGGTATGTAAAGTTCAGATGAGGGCATACAGTGCATAACTTTGTAATAACAAATGGAAGCCAGATGTATCAGAATAAGGATTTCATATGTTATATAAATGTCCCATCATTGCGCTGTACACCTGAAACCAAGATAATATTGTATGTCAAATGTAATTGAAAAATAAAAATAAAAATAAATGAGAAAGAAATTAAACAGAAAACAATGGGAAAACGAAATAGGAATGAATATCTATGCTCCCTGAAATATATAACATGCAAGCAGTGAAGTCTATAGGAGAAAGACCATAGGCTGGGGGATTAGTAAATGTGACATTCCCTTAATTAATTAATTTTCTGAAGTGTGAACTTCAGAAATATGTTCAGTTTCACTAAGCCTTAATTTCCTCATTTGTATACAGATCATAGTCTAGCTCATGTGTTATTTTGAAGATTGTTTCAAAAATATAATTCAAAATGTTAATATATTTTATATTAAACCCAAATATGAATATATTTGTAAACTATTACCATAAAGTAATATATGAGATATGTGGCTTATGGAAGAGTCATTAAATTTTAAGTCTTGCACTATACTTTTGTCATTGAATTTGTACAATGATGACAACATGCAGAGAAAGCTACTTGAAAGACCATTAAGTTCAAAAGTATTTTAAACCAAGTTTTATGAAAATTAGTCTCAGTGTTATAAATTTGCTTATTGGATGTCTCAAAAAGAGAAGAAATGTCTTTTTCTGCCCCAAAGAAGCATATACAGACAAGAATATTTTAGTCACATTTTGGGGCTGTGAAACAAGTCATGGATAATGTTGGGAATTATAGAAGAGAGATTCACATAGGACTTCCATTTGTAATAAACAATATATAGCAGCAATTAGCTTTTTTCCCTTAAGACAAAACCTGGAGTAATTTAAGACTTCTTGGATCACTTCAGATAAAATTTATTTTGATGTTTGAATTTCTAAAACATTTGTGTGTTCCTCATGATACCTAATAATTGACTGTCTTTACCTTAAGCTCTTCCTATTCTTCTTTATAGACATATAATTTATTGTACTTAAAATTTTCAACTTCCCACGCTCTTTCACATTTATTAAATCACCTAATATACATTGTAACTTTGTAGGTAGAGTTATTCTCATTTGAGGATGAGGAATAATTTCAGACTAGAACTAACTTATGGTCATGAAAGAGATAAGGGGCAGACTCAAGACTAAGTCTAGCACATTTGGACTGTACCCCAGTGATTGTGACACATTTGAAGATCTGAACCTCCCATAGAAACACATTAAGAAATTTTCAGATAAATATTTCTTTTATTTAAAATTTGTTTAAATCTTAAATATAGGCTTATAAGAAAATTGTTCTGCTCTCTGTGGTCTTGTATGTTAAATCATTTATGGCACCATATGAGCACTGTTCAATTAATTCATATACTCCATACATATGACCATCATTTTGTGAGAGTAGAATTAATGTAAGAACATAATAATATATAATATATGTAATAATAATAATATGATGTCATAAAATAAGGAAAAGTTTTTGCAAAGTGATGAGTTTGAAAATATGGTATTGATGAAAATGAACATTATGCTATGATTTAATTGTATAATATTAAAATTCATCTTGAGTTTGTTTCTTGAATTTTTAATATTTTAAAAATTTAATTGTCTGATTGAAAATATATTTGGATTGAGAAATAAAACAAACCAAAAATATTCTGAGTTATTTGATTATAGATTGAGATTTGTGCTCCCAATATCAATTGTTTTCCACTAATTTTAAACCCATTCCATCATCTTTACACTTGTTCCACTCCATAAGCTTACTCTCTCACTTTACCTAGCCACAGTTTAAAATCTCTTGTTAAGTAAAATTCTGCTAAATTTCATAGGATATAACCCTGGGATTCTATATATTTTCTATGTAATCTAGCTGTAAAATATTTTAAAAGTTGTTTTTTTCTCTATTACTTTTTGAGCATGAAAGCTATATTCATAATGTGTGTGTGTGTGTGTGTGTATTGCAGGAAATACAGAAAGAGAGTGAGTACTCATACTGCTGGATACTAGAGGGAATATTGAATGATTCTTCCTGTCACACTGATGCAGGAGGATGTCTAAGTGTATTCCTGCCAATTGACCAGAAATGGGACTGTAAAACTGCTTTTGTTCTCTCTTTAAAAAAATAATGTAATGCAACGACAGATTCATTGGCATTATTTCTGGTCCAAGCTGAGAGGAATAAATCTTCATTCTTTCTTGATGGAGGTTGTCTTTGCTAGGACAAGTAGCCAGGTGCTCCCACAGCTGCCTTGAAACATTCATGGCTTCCTGAGGATATGGATGATTTTGTTCTCATCATTGATCAAATAGCAGAGTAAATTGCTGTCGTAAAATAACACCTGGCTGGGTCTTGTGTCTTCTCATTAGTAATTGTTTACAAATCACTGACTGCACACAGAGAAAAAGCTTGTGTTTTCTCATATTGGCTG
The DNA here is from genome assembly GCA_004026885.1 of Lyroderma lyra. Taxonomy (NCBI): domain Eukaryota; kingdom Metazoa; phylum Chordata; class Mammalia; order Chiroptera; family Megadermatidae; genus Lyroderma; species Lyroderma lyra. Next base: position 46,424 of record PVJL010007773.1, on the reverse strand, counting down.
TGAGCTCATAATTTCTACTTTATGTTCTTAGAGTAGCTTCAATTGCATTCAGTGCATTCATGTTACACTTTCCCTAATTACTTTTATGACTATTTTAATAACAAGCCAAATGGCATTACCCTATATTTATTGCAGAATTTAATGTTACAAAGATTTTTAAAACAAAATATCTAATTATTATTATTCATAATTAATAATGCAAAATTTTGCCACATTTTCTTTTATTACTTTCAGAAATACAGAACAACATAATGATGAGACATTTATATTACTCACAAAGTGATAACTTCAACAAATCTACTACCCATTTGAAACTGTACATAGTTATTAGAACATTATTGACTATATTCCCCATGCTGCACTGCACATCACCGGGAGTATAGTTTTTAAATTATAGCTGACATTTAATATTATTTTATATTAGTTTCAGGTGTGCTGCATGGTAGATAGACATTTATATAATTAATGAAGTGATCCTCCAATACATCTACTACCAATCTGACATTATACATCGTATGTACAATGCTATTAACTGTATTCCCTGTACTGTACTTTAAAGCCTCATGACTCTCCTGTAACCATCAATTTGTATCTCTTAATTCCTTCATCTTTCTCATCCAGCCTGCCAAAACTCCCATCTAGTAATCATAAGTTTGTTCTCTGAATCTATGGGTCTGTTTCTGTTTTGTTTGTTCATTTATTTTGTTCTTTAAATTCCACATATAAGTGAGATCATGTGGTATTTGTCTTTCTTAGTCTGACTGATTTCATTAAGCATAATAATACCCTCTAGGTCTATCCATGTTGTCACAAATAGTAAGTTTTCATTCTCTTTATGGCAGAGTAATATTCCACTGTATATATGTACTATTATTTCTTTATGCAATTACCTAGAGATGGGAATTTGGGTTGTTTCCAATATATTAGCTATTGTAAATAGCACTGCAATGAACATAGAGGTGCATATATCTTTTCAAATTAGTGTTCTGGATTTCTTTGGATAAATATCTAGGAGTGAAATTTCTGCATCATAAATTCGCCCTATTTTTAATTGTTTTGAGGAAATTTCATACTGTTTTCCACAGTGGCTGCACCAATTTGCGATTTCAGCTAGCAGTACACAAGGGCCCCCTTTTCTCCACATCCTCACCAACACTTGTTCATTGATTTATTGATGATGGCCATTCTGACAGGTATAAGGTGATATCTCATTGTGGTTTCATTTGCATTTCTCTAATGATTAGTGACATTGAGCATCTTTTCATATGCCTTTTTGAAGAAATGTCTGTTCAGGTCCTCTGCCCATTTTAAAGTTAGATTGTTTGTTTTGGTGCTATTTATGAGTTATGTATAGATTTTGGATATTAATCCCTTATTAATGTGTCACTGGCAAATACCAACCCCCATTCAGTAGGATGTCTTTTTATGTTGTTGATGGTTTTCTTTGTTGTGAAAGAACTTTTCAGTTTAAAGTAGTGCCTCTTGTTAATATTTTTTTCCTTATCTAGTGAGATATATCAGTAAAAAATGTATTACTAAGGGTAATAACTGACAATTTACTGCCTATGTAAACCCCCAGTTATTACCCTTAGTAATATGTAAGGCCTGAAACCATAAAACTATGAGTTTTATGGTTTCAGGTCTTACATTTAAGTCATTAATCCATTCTGAGTTTATTCTTGCATATAGAGTAAAAAGATGATCCAGTTTTACTTATTTTGCATGTATGTGTCCAGTTTTCCCATCACTATTTACCCCAATATATAGTCTTACTTTATTGTCACAGGTTAAATGATCATATAAACAGATTTATTTCTGTCTCTCTATTCTGTTCCATTAATCTATGTGTCTGTTTCTTTGCCAATACATTACTGTTTTGATTGCTATAGCCTTTAATACAGTTTGATACCAGGTTACATGATACCTCTACCTCTGTTCTTCTTTCTCAAGTTTGCCATGGTCATTCACAGTCTTTTATGGTTTTATATTAATTTTAAGATTATTTGTTCTCATTCTATGGAAAATGCCATTAGTATTTTGATAGAGACTCCATTGAATTTATAGGTTGCTTTGGGTAGTATGTACATTTTAATGATGTTATTCTTCCTGTCCACGAGCATGGTATATGCTTCTATTTATTTGTATTTTCTTTAATTTCTCTCATTATTGTTATAATTTTCTAAGCATGGGTCTCTTGTTTAAATTTATTCCTATGCATTTTATTTTATTTTATTTTTTGATAAAACTTCAAATGAGATTGTTATCTTAAATTCCATTTCTGATAGTTATTGGTATGTTAAAAATCAATTTCTGAATACTAATTTTGTATCTACTACTTCACTAAATACATTTATGAGTTATAATAGGTTTTTTGGTGAAATCTTTGAAGTTCTCTCTGTTATAGTATCATGTCATCTGTAAATAATAAAAGTTTTACCTCTTTCTTTTTAATTTGAATGCATTTTATTTATTTTTCTTCCCTGATAGCTGTGGTTAGAAATTCTAGTACCATGTTGAATAAAAGTGGTGAAAGTAGGCATTTTTGTCTTGTTCTTGATCTGAAGAAAGAAAGCATTTATTTTTTCCTAGTTGAGTCTAATATTAACTGTGGGTTTGTCATATATGGCCTTTATTATGTTAGATATATTCCCTTTGTTGATTGATTTTATCATACATGAATGCTGGATTATATCAAGTGCTTTTTCTGCATCAATTGATATGGCCATATCATTTTTGTTTTTTATTTTGTTCATGTAGTGTATCATATTCATTGATTTGCAAATATTAAACCAAACTTTCATCCCAGGAATAAATTCCGCTTGATCAAAGTGTTTGATCTTTCTCATGTATTGCTAAATCTGGTTTTCTAATATTTTGTTGAGGATTTTTGCATCTCTGTTCATTAGTAATATCAGCCTAAAATTTGTTATATCTGTCTGGTTTTGAAATCGGGATAATAGTGGCCTCACAGAACAAGCTGGGGGCTTCTTCTCCTCTTGAATCTTTGGAATAGTTTAAAAAGAATAAATGTTAATCCTAATTTATTTGGTAAAATTAACCTATGAAGCCACCTAGTCCAAAAATCTTACTTTTGGGGACCTTATTGTTTACTGATTTAATTTCATTAAACATAGTCAGTCCGTTCAGATTTTCTGTTTCTTCTTGATTCAGTTTTGGAAGATTGTATGCTTCCAGGAGTGTATTCATTTCTTTCTATTGTCCAATTTTTTGGCATAAAATTGCTTTTAGTATTTTCTTAAAATGTCTTGTATTTCTGTTGTGTTGTCAATTCTCTTTTTTCATTTCTGCTTTTATTCATTTGGGTTCTCTCTTTTTTTTCTTGATGAGGCTGGTTAAATGTTTACCAATTTTGTTTATCTTTTCAAAGAAAAGAACCAGCTCTTGGTTTCATTGATCTTTTGTATTTTTTCTTAATATTCAATTTTATTTATTTCTACTCTGATATTTATTATTTCCTTCCTTATATTCACTTTGGACATTGTTTGCTATCCTTTTCCCAGTTCCCATAGGTATAAAGTTATATTGTTTATTTCAGATTTTCCTTGTGAGGTAGGCAAGTATTGTTGTGAATTTTCCTCTTAGCATTATTTTCTATTGTGTTCTCATTTTCCTTTGTCTCAAGGTATCTTTCAATTTCTTCCTAGATTTTTAATGTTAACCCATTCATTATTTAGTAGCATGTTATTTAGCCTCCATGAGTTTGTGTGTTTTTTAGGTTTGTTTATTTGTTTGTTTGTTTTTTGTAATTGGTTTCTAGTTTCATACTATTATGGTCAGAGAAGAAACTTGATATAATTTCAATCTTCTTAAATTTATCGAGACTTGTTTTGCGGCTTAACATGTGGCCTGTCTTAGATAATGATCCATGTGCACTTGCAAAGACCGTATATTCTTCTGCATTGGGATGAAATGCTCTAAAAATATCAGTTAAATCCATCTGGTATAGTTTGTCATTTAAGGTCTGTTTCCTTTTGATTTTCTTTCTGAAGGATCTGTCAATGGTGTCAATAGGCATTAAATTTTTCTACTATGATTGTGGTACATTCTATCTCTCCCTTTATATTGGTCAATATTTGTTTTATATATTTAAATGCCCCTATATTGGGTGCATAGATGTTTACTAGTAATATGTTCTTGTTGGATTTGTTTTTTTATCACTATGTAATATATTTCTTTGTCTCTTATTATAGTCTTCATTTTAAAGTCTACTTTGTCTAATATACATATTGCTACCCCAGATTGTTTTATTTCCATTTGCATAAAATATCTTTTTCTATTTCTTTACTTTCAGTCTACATGTGCCTTTATATCTGAAGTGAATGTCTTGTAGACAGCATATGTTTTCTTATTCAATCAACTACCTGATGTCTTTTGATTGGAACATTTAATTCATTTACACTTAAACTGGTTTTTTAAATTAATTAACTATTTATTTTTACTGTTAGACTTATTGGGGTGACATTTGTTAGCAAGAAGTACATAGGTTCCAAGCAACGAAGAAGAAAAAAAGAACAAACAAATAAAAAACTCATGGACACAATCAATAGTTTAATGTTAAACTGATTATTGATAGATACATAGATCTTCCCTCATTTTTTTTTTTTTTTGTTTTCCTGCTTAATCTTCTAACGTAGTCCCTTTAACATTTCTTGTAGTAGTAGCTTGGTTATAATGGATTCTTTTAACTTTTTCTTGTTTGACAAATTCTTTATCTCTCCTTTACTTTTAAATGATAATCTTGGTAGGTAGAATAGTCTTGGTTTTACACCCTTGTTTTTCATCACTGAAAATTTCCTGCCACTCCCTCTGACCTACAAAATGTCTGTTGAGAAATCAGCTGTTAGTTTTATGGGAGATCCTTTGTAGGTAACTAGATTTCTTTCTATTGCTGCTTTTAGGATCCTCTCTTTGTTTTTCACCTTTGCCATTTAATTATAATGTGCCTTAGTGTGGACCTGTTTGGGTTTATCTTGTTTGGAGTTGTATGTACTACTTGAACGTGTATGTCTTTATTATTTGTCAGGTTAGAGAAATTTTCAGCCATTATTTCCTCAAATAGATTCTCTATTCCTTGTTTTCTCTCTTTGCCTTACGGTTCTCCTACGATGTAAATATTGTTATTCTTGATGTTGTTCCACAGGTTCCTTAAATTATCTTCCTTTAAAAATATTTTTTCTTTTTGTTGTTCTGATTGGGTGTTTTCTGTTATCTTATCTTCTAAATTGCTGCTTCAGTCCTCTCCTTCATCTAATCTGCTGTTGATTCCTTCCAGTGTATTCATTTTAGTTATTATATTCCTTATTTCTGACTGGTTCTTATTTACAGTTTCTATGACCTTCTTTATAGTTATTATCTGTTTATTGAAGTTCTCACTAAGTTCCTTAAGCATTCTAATAACCAGTGTTTTAAATTCTTTCTCCAGTAGGTTGTTTGCCTCCATTTCAGTTAGTTTTTTTTTCCTAGGGTTTTCTCTTGTTCTTTTATTTGGGATATGTTTCTTTGTTTTCTTATTCTGGGTTTGTCTGTATGTTTGCTTCTATGTATTTGTAGATCTTCTATATCTCTCAGTTTTTCCTGGGTGGCCTTATGTAGTATGTGTCTTATATGACCCAGTGGTGCAATATCCCCAATCAACTGTGTGTATGCTCTAGGAGTGTCCCTTGTCTTGTTCTGTATTCTCCTCTTGTAGTTGACCCTTATTTGCTTTTGGCATGTCAGTGGGTAAGATTTATTCTCAGGCTGACTGGCTGTGAGGATTGGCTATGTTTATATCATATGAGCCACTTTGTGGGGTCTGAACCCTCAAAGGAGCACTAACTCAAGGAGGCTCTTATGCCTATTGATATCATCCTTGGGGTATACTGCTTGTGGGTCTAAATGGGTAGTGCTCTGTTATGGTCTGTGGATGTATTGTTTGTTGTGCCTCCTGGGCTTCACTATAGGCCAATTTCAGTCTTGCCAGTGATTGCCCTAGGTCTAACTGTAGGAGCTACAAAGCTTTATGCAATTAGTTGCTGCCTGTGTTGAACCTGGAGGTATGTGGAGGTAACCTCACTTTAAAACAAGGTCGGCTGCCACCAGTATTAGACCTGGGGCAGCTTAGCAAATGCCCAGAGCCTCTGTCATCTCTTGCTACCTGCTGGCTTCCTGTAAGGCTTAGCAGCTGCACACCCTCTTGTAAAGCTTAATGGCTGCACACTTTCTTAAGTGTGCAGGCTGGTCTGGTTGACCTGATGTTGACAGTGCCCCTGGAAATGCCAGTCAGCAAGGTGTGATGGGATCCCAGGGATTCACAAAGTATGATCAGTAGTTTTCACAACTTTTCACTGCATAAAGCACCCAAAACATTGTGGCTAGCTATTGTTTGTCTTGGGCTGGCAAATTCCCTAAATCCACCCCATAAAAGCTGCAGTGTGATCTGGGCTGATTGCACACACTCAAAATCTTCCCAGGTTACCATGGGCCACCTGTTGCTGTTCAAGCTTCCAGCAGTTTCTTTTCCACATTGTTTATACTTCATTTAAAGTGCAACATAATGTGTAAAATCATCTTTTTTCCCCTAAATTTTATTAATAAGGAAAACAGTATATAAATAAAACTCAGTTATTTTAGCTTACAGGTTTGCAAGGTGAGTTTATACAACAAAGTATTATTTATTTTCTTAGCATTAACTTATAATCAATTGTAAAATATATATGAGAAATACATTAAATAAAATGTTAATTTCAAAAACAAAATATTGAAATTCAGCAACATATTATTTCTGAATACTCAAATTACATTATGTTAGTGTAAAAAATGATTGTAAAACAAGAAAGTAGAAAGATCTGATGTTGCAATCCTGACATTTAGTTGGGAAACACTCTCATGACTATATCAATGGCTTAGAGCCATCATTCTTCTATCTGGTTACTGCCTATCCCATAAAATTTTTAAATATTTTGAATGTCACACTGAATGCATGTACTACTCTCCTTAATAAATTTAGAACTAAGTCATCTACTGTAATTCTTATCATGGTTTTTCTGCTTTGCCTTCAGAGATTAATCTCAATTGATGGGCAATTTTTTAATGTATATATTAATTTGTATACATTTATCTTTGTTGTCTTTAGTTGCATAATTTTACCTGTTATGTAAGGAAGCCAAATATTTGCTCAATGGGAATTGGCCTATCCGGCTAAGAATTGACCCATATCATAAATCCACTAAGAAATTACCTATAGTTGTTGGACATTTTGTTTCCCAGACACCTACAATGATGTTTCCATGCTTGAAGCCGTACTTCAGAAAAGCTTGAGAATAATTTGCCTAGATAAATTTCCTTTCATCAGTCACTATCTTCTCCACATTTTGGGTTGTTCTACTGCCTCCTGCACTTTATATACATTATTGTCCACTTGAGTTTTGAGGAGATCCAGAAGACACCACTGTGAAGTTTTTTGTCTCCTAAACTCTGCTATGTGTCTAAAAGCAGAGACTCCCTCAGAAATTCAACTATCAAAAAACCCTTCCCCAGGAGTTTTGCAACCAAGGAGGATTGACTTCTATCACCAGAGAGACATTAACATCAGAATAAGAAATCACCTAAAGAGACATCCTCACAAAACTATCATATCTTCCATCTATTCTCCTAATGACCCATTAATCTTTTCTAAAAGTAATTTGTTTTCCCATAAGTAATCTTCTCCTCTTTCTCTGTCAAGATGTGTTTAAGTCCCAAATTCTAACCATCTCTTAAGCCATGAACTCTTATTTATGTACATGAATAAAAAATCTGTCTTTTTTCTTGACAATCTGTCTTTTGTTGATTTAATTTACAGACCCTCAAATAATAAGCAAAAGAGAGTCTAGGAATTGTTTTTATTCCCTTACAGTTTCAATGCAATGGGAATGGCTTCAATGCTAGTAGTATACAAATGTTACTTAACTTACCAAGTGTTACATTCCAATAAAGCTATCCTAAGTTAAAAATATTGTAAGTTGAAAATGCATTTAATATACATATCTTACCAAACATAGCTTAGTCTAGCCTATTCTAAACATGTTCAGAACACTTATATTAGCCTGCACATGAACAAAATTATCTAGCACAAAGTCCATTATATAGTAAAGTATTGACTATCTCATGTAATTTACTACATGTGTTTGTTTCACACCATTAAAAAGTAAAAAAAAATTGTTAATTTGAACCATCATAAGTGGAGAGCCATCTGTAATTGGGTGTTATCATTGTTCCAGGCATTTTTTTCATGAGAGTCTGATTGAAATGCTTACACATATCAATGTTCCATTTTATGGTAAAATATAATAAAAGTTTATATAAAAAGATACTTGCAAGGAATTAGAAGGATCAAAGATCTTTAGATTTTATCCAAAATAAACTTGGGTTTAAATTTCTCCCCTATTATCTTTCCTGTTTCCTTTGGGGTTTTTTCCTGCCTAGGGGCAAAGTACGTCTTTTATTACTGACTCTTTTATAATATTGTATTGTGATAGGAGTATGTTTAAATAGTTATAGGTAGAATTATTACTATGTAGCCAATCTTGATATGTATTTAATTGAAACACATTAGCCTACAGTTGGGCAAAATCATCTTGCTACTGCTGTGGTCCATCATCATGAGAGAGTATTGTACCACATCTTATTAGCCCAGGAAAAGATCAAATTTAAAATTTTTAAGTACAGTTGTGACTGAATGCATATCACTTTTGCATTATCATAAAGTAAAAAAACAATTAAGTTGAACCATTATAAGTCTGGACCATCTATAGTGAAGGTCATATAATATACACATTTCCTTAACTTAAATGATCAAGGAACAACTTATTTAAAAAAACATATCATAGGACTAGTCCTTTGGGGACTGTTGATCTAGAAGATAAGCCCAGAAAATGAAAACATGTATTTAACGAATATACTTTCTTGAAATTCTCCAGATTAATTGTAGATAACTAAACATACATGAATCTTATGTTACCCATTAATAATTGATTAATTGAAAACACTAATATAGAAATCATGCTCATATGCTAGAATTTAATTTTCAGGACATGTATTTTTAATGAACAACTTCAATAATTTAAATTTGCATTTGCTTTAATTCCATAAACACTTGTTAATCAAATACATGTAATGCCCTTCTTACAGTGATTCTGGATGTGTCCAGGATACGTCAGGGTGTTTTGGGAAAATTTTATACATATATGTGTGTGTGTGTGTGTGTGTGTGTGTGTGTGTGTGTATTATTTTTAATTTTATTTTACATACAGGCACAAAAACTCCTTGTTTGAAGACATGTGATGTCAATGTTTTTATTAAAATTAATTTTCACATGACTTTACATAGAGAGATCATTATAAAAATATTAATTAGTCCACACTTTATTTTCTACATCTACATATTGAGTTCCTACTTAATATTTCAATAATACAAAATAAACTCCCAATTCTGGGTCTGGTCATTAAGTAAATTACTGATTAAAAGCATCAATTTTCTTTCTGCCAGATGACATGTTTTATGCTAGAAAGGTGTGGTGGGATAGATGGTTGTTTCAGCACACTTTCAGATCTTCAGAACATGAAGGGATGATTTCCTGTTTATCTTAATTTTTACTATGTTCTGAATATACTTCAGTAGAAACAAATGCATTTTCTTCTCAAGGAATACCATAACTAAATGTAGAAGCATGAATACTAAAATTAACCCTAGATTGAATCTACAGTATATTTGGTTGAAAATTAGTCAATTCATGTTTTCCAGTTTGTTTAGCTTTTATAATATTATAATAGCAACTATAGTATATATGACTGATTTTGCCCTCACAATGTTTTTAAAATACGTAACTGAGTCATTGATCCATTTTTGTGCAAGTCATCAAGTGGTTGACTGTAACTAGTGCAGATCACTAAAGTTAAAAGTGCTTTTGTTATTTGAAAGAGCACATCAATTGATCACTACTGTAGTTGCTCAACTCAGTGGATCCTAATTGCTTTGAAAACTTCCCTGGTGGGAAATTGATTTTCAAAGATTTGTAATGCTTTTTCTTAAACCCATTTAATTTTAAAACTTCAAAGTCTTCCTTCTTATTAATGATCACATATACTAAAAAACAAAAAAAACAAAATGCTGTTTTATTCATCTAAGCAGGGCATCTATCTAAACACTAAATTACAACAAAGATGGAAACTTATTGAAGCAAAGGTCATCCCCTGTCAAATAAGACCATAAAAGGCTTTTCTTTTGGTAGAGAATTCATGAATATTTTATCTGAACATTTTCATGAATTTTCAGTAAAAGCTATGTTTCTTGGCATTTATTAAGGATGTCAAAATAAGTTACTATAATTTAAATCTTTTACTAATATGGTTATCAGACTTTAATTTAAAGCATGCCCATCATTCATACAATAGTTTATGTAAAAGATATATTTTTAAATAGTAAACAATATATACGTTTATGTTAGGTAAAATCAGATTCTGCTTTCTTTTACTTGTAGATACACATTTTTGTTCTAATATAAATCCAAGAGTCTACTGGAAAAATAAAACAATGAGTGACTTAATATTCTTTATCTGAATGTGAACTGAAAGTTTTTACAAATGCTTCTAATGTTAAGGCTAAATGGTAAGCAGTCTCTTGGGCTCCAAATGGTAAAGGGATCTTAAATTGGTCAACCAAAAATAACCACAGCTCACAATCTACTAAATTTATTTAATTAGGCATGATTATTTGATGTTCCAGAATATATCTAACATACCTAAATGTTTTTTAAAAATTGTATTTGTATATAATATACACGTTAGTGAAACCTCAAAACCTGCTAATATTCTCACTTGCTGAATAACAGAAAATGCTTTCGAGTGTTAATATTGTCCTCATGAATAAGACACAGGAATCAAGTAAAAGTAGAATGTTTGTCTCTTTAACTTATGTATTTAACATTTATTTTCCATAAGTGTGATATGGCTTAATTAATAGGGGTATATAATGTAGAATTTTAAAAGGTCAAATCTAGAGTTAGATTTTTTTTTTACTTCAATTCTGGCTCAGCAGTTTAACTCTTGGCACTTCATGTATTTCCTCCATACCTCATTCTTTCATCTGTAACTGGGAATACTAATAGCATCTACATAATAGGGTTGTTGTGGGACTGTAGGGAAATAATCTGTACAAAATGATTAGCTCAGTATTTAGGTATAATAGGCATCAATAAGCAATAAATAGGCAATTATTTTCATTATTATGCTAACTAATAATTTCAGAAACTATAATAGATATGTTTCGAGAAAAAAAATTTCTAATGTATTTTATTTATCTAATGCTTTCAGGTATATTTTAATTAGAAAATTTGTTTTATTTTATTTATTTTAATTTGGCAAGTATATTCAAAGATAATTGTATTACAGGAAAATTGGAAACTTCAAAATTAATAGAATTCCTATGTCATATTAAACCAACATAGTCTAGAATAATTCATAACAGTTAAAAAAAGTCACAGTCTTGAAAGAACAACTGACTAGATTGAAGAGAAAAAACATCTATATGAAAAGGAAGTTATTTTTATATCATGAATAAAATAAACTATGCTAATATAAAACTAACACATTGTAAGTAGTAATATTTGAAATTGCAATAAGTTATAAAGCAAATATTTCTTTAATGCTGGAATATTTCAGACAGTACATTTAAAAAGTAAATTTAAAATTTTCACTATAATATTATTACCAAAATGATTATTTTGCTATGTATTAAAGTGGTGCAAAAGTAATTGCAGTTTTTGCATTGTTGAAATTTGTTGTGTCATATCAGAATACATTCTTAAATAAATGTGGTTATGTTATACACAATTTTGATGCACATTTCTTGCTTTATGGTTTTCCTAATGACTTATTACTTCTCATTTATTTTATATTTATTTTAAACTATGAAAATGATGTTAGACACAAAGCAAATAGGAGCTATTTTTTTATTCCAGTTCAAAATAGGTCATACAGGAGCAGAGACAATTTGCAACATCAATGACACATTTGGCCCAGGAACTGCTAACAAATGTACAGTGCAGTGGTGGTTGAAGAAATTTTACAGAGCAGATGAGAACCTGGAGGATAAGGAGTGTAATAACCAGCCATCAGAAGTTGACAATGACACATTGGGAGCAATCGTTGAGGTTGATCCTCTTACAACCACTTGAGAAGTTGCCAAAGAACTCAACATTGACCATTCTATGGTTGGCATTTGAAGTAAATTGGAAGGGTGAAAAATCTCAGTAAATTGGTGCCTTATGAGCTGACCAGAAATAAAAAATATCGTGATTTTGAAGTGTCATCTTCTCTTATCCTACACAACAATGAACAATTTCTCAATTGAGTTGTGATGTGGGACAAAAGATGGATTTTATACAACAACTGGCATTCACCAGCTCATTGGTTGGACCAACAAGAAGCTCCAAAGCACTTCTCACAGCCAAACTTGCACCAAGGAAATATCATGGTCACTGTTTGGTGGTCTGCTGCTGGTCTGATCCACTACAGCTTTCTGAATCCCAATGAAACCATTACATCTGAGAAGTATGCTCAGCAAAGCAATGAGATGCATCAAAAACTGCAATGTCTGCAGTCAGCCTTAGTCAACAGAAAGGGCCTAATTTTTATCCACAACAATGCCTGATGACATGTTGCACAACAAACTCTTCAAAAGTTGAATTAATTGGGCTATGAAGTTTTGCCTCATCCACCATATTCATTTCATTTGTCACCAAATGATTATCAGTTCTTCAAGCATCTAGACAACTTTTTTTGCAGAAAAGCACTTGCACAACCAGCAGAATGCAGGAAATGCTTTCAAAGAGTTCATGAAATCCTGAAGCATGGATTTTTACACTATAGGAATAAGCAAATTATTATTTGCTGGCAAAAATGTGTTGAATGTAAAGGTTCCTATTTTGATTATTAAAAATGTGTTTGAGCTGAGTTACAATGAGTTAAAGTTCTCAGTCTGAAACTTCAATTACTTTAATTCTTTATAATGAATTATTAGAAATGTTACACTTTTAAAATAGTCTGTGAATAGCCCATTTAAGTTTTGACGTGATTCATCTCATAGTTGAAATGTGTCAGTATTTTATTTCTATAAAAGTATCATATTTTTCTGTTTATAAGATGATACTTTTGTCTAAAATTTTTAGACCAAAAATGTATATGGGGATAACCAGTTGATATTGATTTCTTAATGTTTGATTAGAAAAATAATGGTTGTTTTATACATGGGGGCATTATACACACACACGCACACACACACACAAACGGTATGTGAGTAGCCATTAAATATTTCAGAATCTTCATTTCCTTCACATAAAAAAGTGTAACTTGTCTGAGCATAAAAGTCTGTGTCATAATAATTTTCCCCTTAACACCTAGTGTACTGTGAACTTTAAGAAGGTTGATAGTTTTTCTTCAAGTAGACTGTGAATCTCCCTAAATTGTGAGCACAATTTTGTGCACATAAGAACATGTGTTTATGTATATCTCAAAGTAGTCAGTAACTGCAGAAGGTAAAGAAGTCCATATAGGGGGCATCTTCTAGGATTTCTTCTGTACCCAGGTCTGTTACCTTTTTGTAAATAACATTTTTTCTGTCATAAAATCTGTAATATATATTTTTGAAAATGTTTGTGTTGAAGCAAAAATACATAGGTGATATAAATACAGATATTTTCATTCTACAAACTAGGTATTAAATGTTGAGATGACTATTTCAAGGTTATTTTCTAAAGCTTCTTCTCTAATCTTCTGGATACTTCATAAGGAGCACCAATGTGCTAGAGTTGCTCTCTATCCTCCCATGAACTTCTATCTTACTGCTTTAGTTACTTTTCTATTCCTAAAAAATGTTGAATAAACTTTGTAAATTCATCTGTCATATTATTAATTTAGTTTGTCATTTTCTTTCTTATCAATAATGATCTTTTTTTATCATGTTTTTCCAATTGTCTCTAATTAGTACATCTGTCTCATTTCATATTTAACTTATTTTTCACTTTATGCTTTCTTTCCTTGTGAAATCAAAACACATTCTTTTAACATAAATTACTTTCTAGTTTCTACAGTAAAAAAAAAAATTCAGATGTCCAAAGTTATACCTATACAATGTTCTCTTCCTTAATTCTGATGTGTTTTAAATTGGTCACATGATGACTTTTGTTGTTATTGTTAATTATCTTTGATATGAAAGAAATCTCTCCCATCTGAGCTTTGGTGACACTGAAGAATCATATTTGTTCCACTTATACCCATGTGGGGCTTGGTGTAATCTACTTATACCCAGAACTAGAAAATGGGTGAATGTGCTTGGATTTTCAAATTTTAGATGACTTTTATCCAATGTAATTCAATTAAATATTCTTCTATTCTTATTACTGGAAACTTAGGCAGCCTGACAATATGGAATCTTCATCATGAACTGTTATTTATATTATTCTTATCTCCCCCAACCCACCTACTGTATAGTTCATCATTTCTTGGCATTGTTCTTATATCTTGATTTCGTGATGAGTATAAATCCGTTAATAAATGTAGAAAGAAATAGTGCTGGCAAGAAGTCTCACTATCTCAAAAATAGAACATCCACCAGAGCAGAAATAATTCTCCATTGCTCTGGTCCAGACCTTGTATTTCTGAATCAAAATAAAGCTATCAAATCTGGTTCTACATGTATGTAGTTTGGAAGACACCACTCCATCCTAATAACCAACAGTTCCTGGATTTGTAAAAGAGGTAAGGTTAAAGGGCAATCCTCTGTCCCCAAATTGGAGAGATAGGCAAACAGAAGTAGTAATGACTTCCTAGAACAGAGACTCGTGAACTGAAATCATGGGAACCGGTTCCAGGGGAGGAAAATATGAACTGTAATTGACGAAATGCTAGAGGCTCTGTGTGGACAACTCCAAGAGTTACAAACTCCAAGGGCCCTAGTCATAAGAGTACCCCAATACTGTATAAACTTTAACTCCAGGTGCTTGATCAAGTTCTTGTAATAAGTATTAGGAAAATATTTCCTCACATTCAGGCAGGGTAGAAAAAAAGAAACCATTTTGGAATACACCAGAGCACTCTTTTTCTTTTCTTTCTCTTTTTTTTAGAGCACTCTTTTTCTGAAGAAAGCTTACCCTCAGAAGAAAATTGCTAACCATAGCCTAACCTGTTGGTATATTATCAGAGCCTAATTGACCTAGGGAAGAAAAATACTTAACTTGAGTGCACTCTATCCATCCTGTTCCACTTATGGGGAAGGAAAAAAAAACACCTTGAGAAACACTTATGAAGTTCATAGTCCAGAGGGATAGCCTCACAAAAAGATTAAGATGTAATCACAGAACTATAGAATGCTGACCTTCCCCTATACCTCATTAAGCATTACTAATAGCCTACTTACAATAGTTACCTTTACCTAATACATCATGTGCAGCTATTAAAAATGATTACAAGGCATGCCAAAAGGGAAGAAACACAATTTAAAAAGAGAGCAAACATCAGAATCAGATATGCATTGATGTTGAAATTAGTAGACTTGGAATTTAAAAGAACTATGATTAATATACTAAAGACTTTAATGGATAAGGTAGACAGCATGCAAAACAGATGGGCAATGTAAGCAGAAAGCTGGAAATTCTGAGAACCAAAAATAAATGCTAGAGAAAGAAAAAACACCACAAGAAAAATAAAGAATGTCTTTTATGGGCTTAGAAGTAAACTGGACATAGCTGAAAAAAAATTTGTGAGCTAGAGAATGTATCAATAGAAACTTGAACACCCAAAAGCAAATAGGATATTGGGAAAAGAAAAAAATATTCAAGGATTGTGAAAACTACAGAATATATAACATAAATAATGAGAATACCAGAGAAGAAGAAAGAAAGGAACAGTAAACTTATTTGGAAAAATAAAAATTGAGAATTTACCCAAATTAATGTCGGACACAAAACCACAGATCCAGGAAGCTCAGAGAACACCAAGCAGGATAAATGTTTCCCCAAACTATATCTAGGCATATAATTTTCCAACTATAGAAAATAATAGGCAAAGAAAAGAATCCAAAAAGAAACCAAAAAGAACCACTTTATGAACTACACCTTTGGAAGTACAAATTAGTAGTTACAAAATAGTCATGAGAAGGTGAAATACAGTATAGTCAATGACATTGTAAAGACTATGTATTTTGTCAGATGGGTGATGAACCTGTCAGTGGAACCCCTTTATAAATTGTATGGATTTCTGATCACTGTACTATGTTGTATTAGAAACTAATACAGCTATAATAAAAATATATAGTCACAGAATATAAAGTACAATATAAGGAATATAGTCAATGGTATTGTAATAGCTATGTATGATGTCAGATTAGTAGTAGACTTGTTGAGGTTATTACTTTGTAAGGTGTGTAAATGTCTAATCACTATCTTGATTTTGTATACCTAGAACTAATAATAAAAAATGCTACTAAAATTGATAACCTACTAAACACATACACAATTGAAAAAATTAGAACTGATTTTGCCTCAGAAAACATAGAAGGAAAAAGCAAGTGGAGTAAAATATTTAAAGTATTTAGAGGAAAAAACCCTCCACTAATCTAGAATTCTGTACCTTGCAGAATTATCCCTCAAGTGAAGAAGTCATGACTTTCTCAGACAAATAAAAATTGAAGGGATTTGTTGTCAGTAGACCTGCCCTGCTAAAAAAATTTCTTTAGAGAGAAGGAAATATAGTTCAGAAACTCAGAACTACATAAAAAAAAAGAAAACATTGAAAAAATAAATCAAGGCAAAATAAAACCTTTTATTTTTGTTATTCTAAATTGATCTAATAGGTAACAGTTTTTTCCAAAATACTAATAGTAATACCATATGAAATTACATAAGCTTACATAAATATATGCTTATGTATACTTATCTATATATTTTATGTATATCTATTCCTATGTATATATCATATATGTGCTTATGCATGCTTACATGTAAGACAAATGAATGACAATGATACAAGAAATAAAAGGGAAGAATTAGGATTATTTAGTTATTATCAGGTACTCACACTACCCATTAAGTGGTGTGATGTTCTTTAAAAGCGGAATTGAATTAGTTGTAAATGTATATAAACCCCAGAGCAACCACTAAAAAATGTGAAAAAAAAATAATAAAACATATGTGCCAAGAAAAGAGAGTAAATAATCTTATAAAATGCTCAATTAAAATCACAAAAGGAAAGAAAAAATAAAAATAAAAATAAAAATAAAAATAAAGAAAACTAAAAATGGAACATGGAACCAAAACAACCAGGAGGAAACAGTATCAAATGTGGGATAGTTATCAAACTACACCAACAATTTGTTTGAATGACCATGGTCTAAGTGTACTGATTAATAGACAGAGATCAATAGATTGGTAAAAGACAGTGGGAAAGACTGAAAGCTATCTTTACTTTCAGAACAGTAGACCAAAGTAAAGCTTATTTAATCCAGTTTTTTCTTAGAGATTTAGAGAATCCTTTCAGATTCTGCCAACATATTATTAGTCCTAATTGACTACACACCTGGGAATATTTTTTTTAAATTTTGTTTTTATATGTGCTGAATAGACATTTAAAAGAGAAATCGGAATACATAATTAATCAGTTTTACTAGTTAGATGATCTTACAATCAGAAATCAACTGATTTTACTTTGATTATTTCTACTTTTGGTCAATTTACCATTGTAAAATTGTTCTATACCTTTGATTTACAAAAATGTGTACCATTCTGGGGAAAAAAGGGATTGTATTTATTTTGGTATCTCCATTATTCAAAAAGTTTCTCTTTATTGAATAATACCATATATGTACTTATCTATATATATTTAAACTTCACAATTTGTTAAGTTTTGACATAGGTATACATCTGTAAAGTCATCACTACAATCAAAATAGTTGCTTTTATTACTAGCAAAATTGTTCTCCTGCACATTTGCAGCCCATTCCTTCTTCATCACTATCCTTAGACATCTACTTTATCTAACTATAGGTTAGTTTGCATTTTATATAATTTTGTATAAATAAATCATATAAAATGTATTTTTGTATTGATTCTTTCTTTCAGTATAATAAATTGGGATTCATACATGTTGGTTCCTGTATTAGTAGTTTGTTCCTTTCAGTTGCTGAGATTACTTCCATTATTGATTTTTTCAAGTATTAATATTATATCTCTTGTAAGGGTTCAAATATTTAAAAATTTTTTTTACATGATACTTAAATTTTCTTAGGAAATTAACATAGAACTATTACCTATAATGTGCACTGATAATCTTTTTTTCATAAACTATGCCCTTACTTATCTATAGTTCAAGTTTAGCAAAAAACTAATTAGTTTGCTTTGTTGCTTAAATTCATAAAAGAAGAAAATGTATTATATTTTTAATAAATTTTACTCAATAGCTTTTGCTACCTCAAGTTCTTCCTCCATTGATCCTGACTCAGGAGTTGATGGGAATAAAATGTAGCAAAGTTACTATTTAGCTACATAGTTTAACAAACTTATAATTATGAAATTCACTGAGATTTTCTCCCTGGTATTTTCTCAGTGATGTGAAGGAGACTAATTTTAAATCAGAAACAACAGAAGTTGGAGGGAGTAGTTTTTAATAATTAAGACAATTCTTTTTCAAAAATACCTTTCATTCATGCAATGCAAAAAATAAAGGCTTATGTAACAGTGTAACCAGTGATTGTAGAAAGCATAGTAACTATTTTCCAAACTTCATGAGCTGTCAGGTTTGGTTAGTTGTGTAAGGGTAAAACTTGGGAAATTAATGACTTAGTTTACAATTTAACTCATCTCTTTGCTTGCTTTCTTAACTGCGTGCTATTCAACAGTTTTCTCTTTGCCCCCCCCCCGCATTAAAATTAATGACTCTGTTATGTTCCCTTTTTTAAGGCTACACATACTTTGTTAATCCAATTTATTAGTGGAGCACTAACCTTGGAAGAACATTTTCTCTATTCTCAGATGCTTGAACTTTGGGGTCCGTTGTTGCAACTCCCTAGCAATTTCTGTTGATGCATAGAACCCTTGCATGACTGCAAAATTCAAGATACCATTATTTTACAGCAACCCTGGGAGAGCACAGGAGGCAATTTTTTAATTGCCAAGCCCTGAAACTTCCACAGCAAACTCCTACTTTTATTTGTTCTTCCTTCTACCTTTCTCCCTATAAAAGTTTCTGGTCATCCTAAGAAGGAGGAAGGTAGTCTTTGAGGTGGGAGCTCACTGTCTTCCCTAAATGCTGGCATTTAGAATAAGCCTACTTTTGTCCCTACCAGATCTGTGTCTCAATTATTGGCTCACAAAGCAGCAAGTAACTGTTGGAAATAAAAGATGCCTTTCACTTTGTGGAGAAACAGAAACAAAAATACAAACTAAAACCTATTTTTTGCCTTGTTCACTATTGTGTACACAGTGCCTGAATGCTTAACACATAGTATGTACTCAATTAAATATCCTAAAAAGCATGAGGTCTTGAAGGAGATCCAAGATGGTGGATTAGGTAATGCTATACCTACTGCTTTTCAGGATCACATCAAAATTACAAATACACTATAGGGCAATCAACCTCAGAAATCATCTGGAGACTAGCTGAACAGAACCTTTATAACCATGGATATAAAGAAGAGGCCACATTGAGACTGGTAGGAGGGGTGGGGACATGAAATAAACTGACTCCAGACCCAGAAATAGCACTTGAACATTGGAAGGGACACCTTGATGGCAGAGGTCCCCTGACCAGAGGAAAGGTCCCCAACCCTACACCAGCCTCCCCAGGCCAGGGGTCCTGTGCTGGGAAGAGGAGTTCCCACAACATCTGGCAATAAAAATGAGCAAGGATTTTTTTTATCCATATTGGTGAGATAGAAGGCAGGCGAAAGTCCAAACACCATCCTGAAATGTGCACACACAAACTCACTCATTTGCAAATACTTACCTGGTCTTTGGTAGAGGGTTGGCAATTCTGGAGGTACCAGACACATACAGGGAGAGACTGAGTAGTGTGGTTTCAGGGTGAGGGCTGGAGAGACCAATGTTACAGTGTGGAGCTTGCCTCATGTATAGCCTGCAAGAGTATGCCATATTTTCCATGGTGAACCCTCCCCCAGAGGGCCAAATCTAAGATCAGATTTATCTGGTAAAATCTGCAAGTGCATACCACCTTGGTGATGCTCTGGGTCCCACCCTGAACAACTAATACTACATCATCCAAGGTACTCTAAATTACTGAGTCATGATCCCTGCCCCACTAGCTAGCCATGCCCTGCACAGCAGCATTTTCTGGGTGGCTCTGGAGGACCTGCTGGGCTAAACCAGCAGTGGCTGGCTGTGGCATTCTCAGAACATTTTTGCAAAGTAGCCACAGGCCTGCCCCAGTGCAAGAAACCAAAGTGCATTAACTTTGTAAAAACCACTATCCATAGCCCATAATTCTCTGGAACTCTGCCACACTCACCTAGGCCTACAGTACCAGGGGCATTCTGAGCTGCTGAGGGGCTATACCACTCCAAGAGCTGCATAAGCCTTTTACAATAGCAAATGCCCACAGCGACCAGGTGAACTATGGGTGGTGAGCAGTGAGCCACAATCTGCACTGCAGTCTGTCTTGGACAGCTCTCAGGAATTTGTGAGCTCGAGGTGAGTGGTAGCTGGTTGCAGGGTTCTCAGGGTGTTTTGAAAAGTAGTCACAGGCTGTGCACTGGTGCAAGAATTAAATTTGCATTAAACTTGTAAAAACCATTAGCCATACCTCATGACTCCCTGGGACTCCGCTCTGCACAGTAAACTGCATTACTGAAGGCATTCTTGATACTGCATTAACCAGCCTGACCTACATACCTAAAAATGCTCCTTCAACTTCTGAGCCTTATATGCAGCCAGCAGGTAGAAATAGGCCTTGGGGATTCTGGGCTTTTTGCTAAGCTTCCCCATCACAATATTGGTGGCAACCAGCCTCAGTTCACAACAAAACCACTCACACACATCTCCAGGTCCAGCACTGGCAGCAGCCAAGACCATATAGCTTTGTGGCTTTTACCATGTAGCTATAAGCTGGACACAGGCAAGGCTAAAATTGGCTTTCACAGGAGCCTCTCCCAAAAAACACCAGAAACAACATACCCAGAGGCCAGCTTCAGACCCTATTTGGATGGTTGCACAAGCAACACACCAATAGATCAGTCTCAACAGGCACAAGAGCTCACTGGGGCAAATGCAGTTCTGAGGAGTCAACCCCTACACAGCAGCTCATACACTGTGGGCCTAGTTAAACTGCAAAGTCAGTTATCCTGGGAGTCCATACCACCCATGATGCACCAAAAGTAATCCAGGCTTAACTACAACAGAAGAACAAAACAATACACTCAAGGTCACTCCTAGAACACACACATATGTAGATCATGAGGGAGATTGCACCATTGGAACTTACAGGACACATACTACATAAGGCCACCTAGGAAAGACTGAAAGACATAAGATATCTATTTTCTGCATAGAACAAAACACAGAAAGGCAGCCAGAATAAGAAAAAAAAGGAACATGTCCCAAATAAAATTATATATCATGCTCACAGCTGGAGGAGGGGATCAAGATGGTGGTGTAAGAGGATGTCCTTGAAACCGCTCCTGGAAATTACAAACTGAAGAACCAAAAGCTGACAAGGGAATCTCCAAGTGATAGCCTCAGCTGGGAGGTTTACCCACCACAAGAAAAGACCTAAAGGGCAGAGAAAGTGAGGTGAATAGGAGAAAAAGGAAGAGAGGAGTGGAAGACAGGGATACAAAAGACAGGGGATGGAAGAAGAAAGGTGAGGAAGGAGTTGTGGGGAAATGAGTCCAAGCACCCCACAATCTCAGGCAAGCAGAGGAGAAGAATGTGGAAGCCCCATGAGGAGACAAAATAAAGCTCAAGCCCCAGCCAAAGAGCACTAGGGCCCCAGCTGGAGCACCAAACCCTGGATGTGATAGGGCCTTAACAAAGGCAAGCTAAAGCTCCCAGGACAAAAACAGGGACCCAGACAAACATTGCTCCAAACTAGGAACTGACAGACACAGTACCTGTCTCAAGATTGGCCCTTGATGAGCTTAAGACTAAGTGCCAACAGCTGGGAGGTTTGCCAACCAGAACAAAACAAAATACTGGGTGAAACATGGGCTTGGAAGAAGGGAGAAAGGTGATGCCAACAGTGCAAACCATTCCTGTGTCCTCTTGATGGAGGGTCAAGCTTGCTTTGCAGCATGCATTGCTCAGCTCCAGTAAGCTCCGAACAGAGCTAAGTTTGCTCTGTGGTGCACACTGCCCTCCAACTCCAGTGTGCTACTGACAGAGGGCCAAACTTGTTTTGCAGCATGCAGCTGCAAGAGCTCTGGTATGCTCCTCATGGAGAACCAGACTTGTATTGCAGCATATGTCAGGCACAACTCAGCACTCCTCTGATAGAAGATGGGGCTTATGCTACAGAGTACACTCACCCCAGACCTGAATGCTCCTGATGAAGTGCCAGGCTTGTTTCACAGCTGAGCAAGTACCCAGGGTAATGAGCAACCTCAAGGTAAAGAGCAGCAATGGACCACACTGCCCCCACCGCTAAACAGAAACTGTGAACATGAAGCCTGGCTGCTTTCCATTGCTCTCCCCAAAACCGTCATTACTCCCTGCCACAAACAATCCCTGAGCCCTTCCCAACAAACCCTGTTCCCATGGGAACCAACAAGTGCTCAGGGAAACTGTAAAGCAAAAAGGCACAGCAGCCTCTGCCTGCACCAATTTCCAAAACAGGGAATACCATCACCCACAACGTTTTCTCAAAGAAGAAACACATCAAAACCAAGGGAGCTGGGTCAAAAAGAAAGCCCACCCTCCAGAAAAGCTGAGAGTGAGAAAATTAAAAAAAAAACAAAACAAGAGAAAATACTGTAAGATGCTGCATCCCCACAAACTGGGAAGTGAAAGACCTCTCCATATCTGCCAGGGAAAAAAAGTCCTTATACCTAGGGAAAAAAAAAACACAACCAAACCACATGAATTACAGTGAGCTCCCTCAGAACAAAGCACCTAAAAAAAAAAAAAGAAAGAAAAAGAAAATCTTCAGATACAGAGCTTATAGATTTAGAAATATATGATCTAAGTGGTACAGAATTAAAGACTGCAGTCCTAAAAATACTCAGAGAGCTCAAAGAATGTTTTCTGAGTACTCAGACCAAAGATAAATGATCCCAGAAAGGAAATCTCTGAACAACAACAACAACAAAATTTTAACAAAGAAATTCCAACTATAAAAAAGAATCAAATAGAAATTTGAAAGATAAATGATACAGTAAAAGAAATAAAGCATGAACTAACTAACATAGAAAGCAGGGCTGACTGGATGGAGGAAAGAATTAGTGACATCAAATATAGAAAAATAGAAATTGAACAGAAGAAAAATATTTGAGAACAACAACAAAATCTCTACAAGACCTATCTGACTCCGTTAGAAAAAAATATTAGAATAATATAATAAAAATACCTGAAGAAACAGAACAAAATTATAATAAGATAATAAGAGCTTAATCAACAGATAGTAGATGAGAACTTTCCAAACCTATGGGAAGAACTGAAACCCCATATTCAAGAAGAAAACAGGATCTCTAGCTATCTGAATCCTACCAGACCTTCTCCAAGGTACTGAAGATGTCAAAAATCAAAGACAAAGAAAGAATTCTCAAGGCAGCCAGGGGAAAGATAAATTATAACCTTCAAAGGAAAGCCCATTAGGCTGTCATCAGACTTTCAGTAGAAACTCTTCAAGCTAGGAAGAAGTGGAATCATATGTTCAAAATATTAAAAGGGAGAAACTACTAGCCAAGAATAATCTAGCCAGCAATGTTATCCTTTAGATATGAAGGAGGAATAAAGACCTTTTCAGACAATACACAAGCTGAAGAAATTCACCAACACAAGGCTGGCACTCCAGAAGATACTAAAGGAGGCTACTCAACTTGAAACAAAAGCCAAAATAAAAGGCAAAATGTTGGGACAACAAAAACAACAAAAGGAAGAAGTAAAGGTTAACATTTTCAAAAGAGCATAAAAATGAAGAATTTGCTTAAGAAAAGGAGCCGCTACATATATAAAACTTTCCTTTTCAGAAACTTCATGGTAAATACACAAAAACAAAACAAAACAAACAACCCTCCCGGAACCAAGACACACACCCCCAAAAAGAAAGAACAGAAGAAAAAAAAAATAAAGAACATCATAAAACTAAAAACACAGATAGTGAGAAAAAAGCACAGAGGAAACCAAGACACAAAACAACCAAAAACCAGAAGACAAAATGGCCATAGGAAATCTTCATATATATCAACAATTACCTTAAATGTGAATAAACTGAACTCACCAATAAAAGGCATAGAGTAGCTGACTGGATTAAAAAACAAAACCCATCTCTGCTCTCTCCAAGAGACACACCTCAGGGACAAGGACAAGCACAGACTCAAAGTTAAAGGTGGAAAATAACACTCTAAGCAAATGATGTCCAGAGAAAAGTGGGAGTAATCATACTTCTATCCAGTGGTTCTCAACCTTCCTAATGCTGTGATACTTTAATACAGTTCCTCATGCTGTGGTAAGCCCCAACCATAAAGATATTGGTAGCTTCTCTCTACAAATGTGTGACTGGTCTGCATAAGTACGTTATGTGTTTTCTGATGGTTTTAGAAACCCTGTGAAAGGGTTATTTGATGGCCAAAGGGGTCGCAACCCATAGGTTGAGAACAGCTGCTTATATCTAATGAAACAGACTTCAGGATAAAAATGATAATTAGAGACAAAAATGGACATTATGTAATGATAAAGGGGACAATACAACAATAAAAGGACATGACACTCATTAATACATGTGTCCCCAACCAGGAAGCACCAAAATTTATAAAGCAACTACTTAAAGATCTAAATGGTGAAACTTACAAAAGCACAATTATAGTAGGGGACCTAAACACCCACTTGACAGTCATGCAAAGATCATCAAAGCAGAAAATAAATAATGAAATATCAGCTTTAAATGATACATTACAACAAGTGAACATAATTGACATTTACAAGAGATTCCATCCTATAACACAAGACTACATATTCTATTCTAGTGCACATGGAAAGATAGACCATATTCTGGCCCACAAAACTAGCCTCAGCAAACAAATTTAAGAAAATTGGAATCATGAAAAACGTGATTTCAAGACCATAAATTCTTGAAATTAGAGATCAACTGCACAAAAACAAAAACAAAATGAAAAAACCACATATACATAAAGATTAAATAATATGTTATTAAAAAATGATGATCAAAGAATAAATAAAAAAACAGATTGAAAAACACATAGAAACTAATGACAATGAAAATACAAAGTATCAAAATTATTGGAATGGAACAAAAGCAGTAATAAGAAAAAGTTTACATAATCACGGGCCTATCTCAAGAAACAACAAAAAAAGCACAAATAAACAACCTAACATCCCATTATAAAGAACTAGAAAAACAAGAAAAATAAAAGCTCAAAGTCAGAAAAAGGAAGGAAAAAATAGAAATTGGAGCAGAACTAAATGAAGTAGAAAACAGAAAAATAACAGAAAAAATTAATGCAATGAAGAGCTTGTTCTTTGAAAAAATCAATAAGATTGAGAAACCCTTGGTTACGTTTACCAAGGGGCAAAGAGAAAAAACACTAATAACCAAAATTAAAAATGAAAAGAAAAAAATTACCACAGAAATACAAAGAATCATAAGAATATATTATAAAATATTATATGCCACCAAATTTAACAACCTTAAAGAAATGGACAAGTTTCTAGGAAAATAAAGTCTACTTAGACTGAACCATGGAAAACTGGACAATCTAAATAGACCAATCAACAGTAAGAAAATCTAAACAATCACCCAAAACCTCTGCAAAGGCAAAATCCCAGGACCAGATGACCTCACTAATGAGTTTTATCAAGCATTCCAAGAGGAACTAATGCCTATCCTCCTCAAACTTTTCTAGAAAACTGAAGAACAGGCAACACTCCCCAACACTTTCCATGAGGCCAATGTAACCCTAACACCAAAACATGGTAAGAATAACACACACACAAAAAAAACTATAGACCAATATCTCTGATGAACACAGATGCAAAAATTCTAAACAAAATCCTAGAAAATAGATTACAACAATGCATTGAAAAGATTATACACCACAATCAAGTGGGATTCCTCCCAGCAGCACAAGGATGATTCAACATATGCAAATCAATAAATGTGAAACAACACCTAAAAAAAACCTAAAAGATAAATATTATACATTCAGATCAATTGGTGCAGACAAAGCATTTGGCAAGATGCAACATTTGTTTATAATTAAAAGACTGAATAAAATTGGTATACAAAGAAAGTGCCTCAATATAATAAAGACCATATATAATAAAACCTCAGCCAATATTATCCTAAATGGGAAAAAGCTGAAGCCCTAAATGAGAAAAAGCTAAGTCCATTTCCCTAAAATTAGGAACAGGACAGGGATGTCCCCTTTCACCACTGGTATTCAATATAGTACTGGAAGTTCCACTCAGAGCAATCAGGCAAGAGAAAGAAATAAAAGGCATTCTAATTGTGAGAGAAGAAGTTAATCTGTCACTTTTTGAAAATGATAGAATCCTTTATATAGAAAATGCTAAAGGCCCCAACAAAAACTTTTAGAAATAATAAAAAATACAGTAAAGTTGCAGAACATATAATCAATGTACAAAAATCCATTGCATTTCTATATACCAATAATGAAACTACAGAAAAACAATGACAAAATCAATACCTTTTGTGATTGCAACAAAAAAGACAAAATAAACTAGGAATAAACTTAACAAAGTATATGAAAACTTATATACTGAAAACTATAAGATATTACTAAAAGAAATTGAAGAGGACACAAAAAAATAAAAATACATTTCATGTTCATGATTTGGAAAAATCAACACACGGTTAAAAAAACCCCATAGTATTCAAAGAAATATACAGATTTAATGTAATTCCCATCAGAATCCCACAAACATTCTTTCAAGAAATAGATAAAAGTGGGAGCTCAGCAAGATTAGAACCAGAGAGGAGATCCCTGAAACCTCTCCTGGAAAATACAATTTAGTGACCAGCAGGGATCAAACATGGAAAATCCTGAGTGGCAGGGCCACAGCTGAGAGATCCTTGCATCACAAGAAAACACATGAAGGTTAGAGAAAGGGGAGCAAGAGAGAGTGAAGAGAGGGAGCAGAGACAGATTGCTACCTGACCAGACCTTGACTCACTGAAGGAACTAGAAAGGAATCAGTGAACACTGACCAAGGAGCAGCATGATTCTGGGTGGGAAAAGGCTTAGTGGTGACAAGAATAAAAACAAAAGGGGCTAAGATCTTACAGACTATGGGTGAGTTGGACAAAATAGCACCATGTTAGGGACACAGTCTGGGAGCTGAGCCAGGGGAGCTCAGAGGATGAGCAAAGCGTCTGAACTGCCCTAGGCAGGAATAAGGCAGTATTGCTCCACAGACTGCTCTGAGGGAGTTTGAATCAGAGATAACCTTCTCTGTAAACACTGAAATGCTGAAAGATGGTCCTAGGTGAAAAGTGGACCCTGGAGAAGGGAGTAAGCCTGAGCTTGCATGAGCACTCAGCGCCCAATGCTCTCAGCTTGCCTTGTAGTGTCCTCCCTCTTCCCCATCCAAGGCTACCCTAACACAGAGAGTGTTGTTGCAGTGGAGTCAGCAACCAGAGGAGCTGCCACAGGAAGCACACAGCTATGAACTATCCAGCACCCAAGCCCAGCTCTCTCTCCCAAATCTTGTCCCCCAATACCACTTAGTGTCTGTTCTACAGAAAGACACTATAGCAATACCAAGAAGGGAGAAGAAAAAGGAGCCCTCCCTTAAGCTGTCACAGAAAAAACCCTCATGCCCAGAAGGAGAAACCCTATAAACACTAGGATTCAAAGCCACTAAGAAAAAAAGATGAAAATTTTCCAGACAAGGATCTTATAGATCTAGAAATTTATATGAATTAAGTGACATAGACTATAAGACTGGAGTTCTAAAGGTTCTCAGAGAAATGAAAATAAACTGGCAGAACACTATAGCTGAGATGAATGATCTCAAAAATGAAATGCGTGAACAAAAGGAACATTTTAAAAAAACAAACTGAAATTATAAGAAAACATTAGATGGAAATTTGAGAGATAAATCATACAATAAAAGAAGTAAGAAATAAAATAATTGCCATTGGAAACAGGACCTATAGATGGAGGAAAGAATTAGTGATATTGAAGATTAGAACATGCAAACTAAACAGAAAGAAGAAGAAAAGTACTACAGAGTCAAAAGGATTGAAAGACTTCTTTAAGAATTATCTGACTCCATTTAAATAAAACAATATTAAAAGAATAGGCTTGGAAGAAGGAGCAGAAAAAATGCTACAGAAAACATACTCGAATATTGTAGATGGAACTTTCCAAACCTATGAAAAAATCTGGAACCCCCACATTCAAGAAGAAAATAGGTCCCTTAGCTACTTGGACCCTAGCAGATCTTCTCTAAGACACATTATACTGAAGATGTCATAAACTAAAGATGAAGAGATGATTCTCAAGGAAGCCAGGGAAAATAAACTATAACCTTTGAAGAAAAACCCATCAGACTATTATTAGAGTTATCAGCAGAAATTCTACAAGTCAGGAGTGCATGGAATCAAATATTCAAAAGATTAAAAGAGAAACTTTCAGTCAAGAATAAATTATCCAGCAAAATTACCCTTCAGATATGAAGGAGAAATAAAGACCTTCTCAGATATACAGAAGCTAAGGGAATTCTCCAGCACAAGGCCAGTATTTTATGACCTCTGAAGGAGGCACTTCAATCTGAAACAAAACATCAGAATAAATGGAATAAAGTTGAAACAATAAAAAAGAAATAAGGAAAAAAAAGGAAAGAAAGAAATAATGGCCAAAGAAAATCATCATATATCAATCATCACTCTAAATGGAAATAGACTGAATTCACAAATAAACACAGAGTAGTTGACTGGATTAAAAAACAAAACCCACCATGTACTGTCTCCAAGAGACACATCTCAGGCATAAGGACAAACATAGACTCAGAGTGAAAGGATGGGAAACAATACTCCCAGCAAATGGTATCCAGAGAAAAGCAGGAGTTGCCATGCTGATATTTGATGACACAAACTTGAGGTTAAAAAAGATAACAAGAAACCTAGCCACTAGACCACCAGGAACACCCCCCCCCCCCAAATAAAGATAATAAGAGACTATGATGGACATATCAAAGTGACAAAAGAGACAATACAACAAGAAGACTTGATACTAATTAATATATATGCTTCCAATCAAGATATACAAAAAACTACTAACAGATTTAAAATAAGAAACTGACAAATGCACAATCATTGTAGGTGGCCTAAACACCCCCTTAACGTCCATGGACAGATCATCCAAACAGAAAATAAATAAAGAAATACCAGCTCTAAATGACACATTACAGCACTTGGACATAATTGACATTTACAGGAAACTTCATCTGACAAAACAAACAAAAAAAAGACTATATCTTCTTTTCTGATGCACATGGAACATTCTTAATGGTAGACCATATTTTGGGACACAAAACTAGCCTTATCAAATTCAAGAAGATTGAAATCATACCAAGTGTATTCTCAGACTACAATGCTTTGAAATTGAAGATCAACTGCAAGAAGAAATCAGAAAAAATCACATATATATGGAAATTAAACAACATCTTATTAAAAGATGACGGGATCAAAGAACAAATAAAAGAAGAGATTAAAAATACATAGAAACTAATGACAATGAAAATACAATATATCAAAATTATTGGGATGCAGCTAAAGACATAATAAGAGGGTAATTTATGTCATTACAGGCCTATCTTGAGAAATAAGAAAAATCACAAGTAAACATCCTAACATCCCATCTTAAAGAACTAGAAAAAGAAGAACAGAAAAAAAAATCAAAGTCAGCAGAAGAAAAGAAATAATAAAAATTAGTGCAGAGTTAAACAAAATGGAGAACAAAAAGATAACAAGAAAAATTAATGCACAAAGAGCTGGTTCTTTGACAAAAAAACAACAAAATTTAAAAAAACCCTGGCTAGGCTAACTGAAAGATGAAAGGAAAGGACACAAATACCCAAAATGAAAAATGAAAGGTGAGAAATTACAACTAATACCATATAAATACAAGGGATCATAAGAAAATATTATGAAGGGCTTTATACCACTAAATTTAACAACCTAGAAAAAATAGACAAGTTCCTAGAAACATAAAGTCTACCTAGACTGAACTAAGAAGAACTGGATAATCTAAATAGACCAACCAATAGTAAAGAAATTGAAACAATGATTCAAAATCTCCCCAAAAGCAAAATACTCAGATCAGACAGACTTACCAACAAATTTTACTAAGCATTGAAAGAAGAAATAACACCTGGTCTCCTCAGACTCTTTTAAAACATTGAAGATGTGGCACTACTTCCTAACTCATTCTAAGAGGCCAACAATACCTTAATACTAAAGCCTGGTAAAGACAAGACATAACAAATAAAACTATGGATTAATATCTCTGATGAACACAGATGTACAAATGCTAAACAAAATATTAGCAAATAGAATAAAACAGCGCATCAAAAAGATTATACATCATGATCAAGTTAGATTCACTCCAGGAGCACAATGATAGTTCAACATATGAAAATCAATCAATGTAATATACCACATAAACAAACTAGGTGATAAAAACCATGGTTATTTCAATTAATGTAGAAAAAAATTTTGACAAGATACAACACTTATGATCAAAATACTGAATAAAATGAGTATAGAAAGAACATACCTCAACATAATAAAGGCCATATATGACAAACCCTCAGTTAATATCATACTGAATGGGCAAAAGCTGAAGGCCATTCCCCTAAAATAAAAAACAAGACACGGATGCCCCCTGTGCCACTGTTATTCAATATAATACTGGAAGTTCTAGCCAGAGCAATCAGGGAAGAGAAAGGAACAAAATGTATCCAATGGGAGAAAAGAAGTCACTATTTGCAAATGACATGATCCTTTTTGTAGAAAATTTCAGTGATTCCACCAGAAAACTATTAGAAACAATACTGGGACACAGTAAAGTCATACAATACAAAATCAATGTACAAAAATCAACTACATTTCTATATACAAACAACAAATATTCTGAAAAAGAAATGAGAAAGTCAATACCTTTGACAATCACAAAAATGAGAATGAAATACCTGGGAATTAACTTAACAAAGAAAATGACAGACTTATACATGAAAAACTAAAAATCACTTTTGAAAGAAATTGAAAAGGACACACAAAAAAGAAAGATATTCCATGTTCATGGATTGGAAGACTCTATGTTGTTAAAATGTCCATATTACACAAAGCAATATGCAGATATCATGCAATTCCCATCAAAATCTCACAAACATACTTTCATGAAATAGATAAAATAATTATCAGATTTATATGAAACCACAAAAGACCTCAAATTGCCAAAGCCATAACATAAATAAAGAATAAGCCTAGAGATATCACGTTCTCTGATTTCAATTTATACTACAAAGCATCAATAATCAAAACAGCTTGGTATTGGTAGAAAAAGAGACACACAGACCATTGAAACAGATTGAAAACTGAGAAATAAATCCACAGAGATATGGACAAATCATTTTTGATAAAGGAGTGAAAAATATGCAATGAAGAAAAGAAAGCCTCTTCAGTAGATGGTTCTGGAAAAACTGGAAAAACATATGTAAAAAATACATCTAAGGTGTGAACTGTCATCACCATCTACTAAAATTAGTTCAAAGTGGATTACAGACTTCAGCATAAGACCTGAAACAATAAACTGTATAGAAGAAAACATTGGTACTAAACTTATAGACTTTGGGCTTAAAGAGGAATTTATGATCCTTACCTCAAAGCCAAGGGAAGTAAAATAAAAAAATAAATAAATGGGACTACATCAAACTATACAGTTTCAGCACAGCAAAAGAATCCATCAACAAAGAGACAGCCTACTGAATGGGAGAAAATGTTTGCAAACAATGCATCTGATAAAGGTTTAATATCTAAAATATAGAAGGAACTAGTACAACTCAAACAAAAACAAAAACAAAAACAAAAACAAAAAAACAAACAATCCAATTAAAAAGTGGTCAGAGTACCTGGACACTTATCCCATGAAGATATACAAATGGCCAATAGATATATGAAAAAAATGCTCAACTTCATTAGCTATTAGAGAAATGCAAGTTAAAACCACAATGAGATACCACCTCACACCTGTTAGAATTCTTATTATCAACAAGACAAGAAATAACAAGTGCTGGAGATACTGTGGAGAGAAGGAACTCTCACACACTGCTGTTTGAAATGTAAATTGGTACAATTGCTATGGAGGACAGCGTGGAGGTTCCTCAGAAACCTGGAGACAGTTACCATATGACCCAGCAATCCCCCTTCTGGGTATCTATCCCCCAAATTTTAAAACTTTAGTGATTTATGTACTCCAATGTTTATCTCAATGTTCACGGTGGCCAAGACATGAAAGCAACAAAAATGCCCTTCAATAGATGACTGGATAAGGAAGCTGTGGTATATATATACAATGGAATATTACTCAGCTATAAGAAAAGTGAAATACTGTCATTTGCAACAAAATGCATGGACTTTGAGAACATGCTAAAGGAAATAGCTAGACAGAAAAAACCAAGAACCATATGACTTACTTACATGTAGAATATAAAACTGAAAGCAACAAGAACTCATGGACACAGCCAATACTTGAGTGGTTACCTGAGGGTAAGGGTGCAGTGGGTGGGAGAAGGGAGTTGTTGTGGAAGAGAAGGTAGGGGTAGCGAAATATATGGTGATGAAAAGAGAACTGACACTGGGTGGTGAACATATAATACAACACATAGATGATGCACTGTACAATTGTATACCTAGAACCTATATAATTCTTGTTAATCAATGTCACCCCAGTAAGTCTAATAATAAATAAATAAATAGATAGATAGATAGATAGATAGATAGATAAATAAATAAATAAAAGAATTATCAGATTTGTATGGAACCACTAAAGGCCCCGAATTGCCAAAGCAATTCTACATAAAAAGAATGAGGCTGGAGTCATCACACTCCCTGATTTCAATCTATAATACAAAGCATCGATAATTAAAAGAGCTTGGTGTTGGCAGAAAAATAGACATGTAGACCAATGAAACAGAATTGAAAACCCAGAAATAAATCCACAAATATATGGACAGATAATTTTTTACAAAGGAACAAAAAAGATACAATAGGGAAAAGAAAGCCTCTTCAGTTTTTTGTGCTGGGAAAATTAGAAAATCATATGCAAAACCATGAGTCTGAACTGTGAACTGTCAACATATACCAAAATTAACTCAAAATGGATTAAAGGCCTCCAAATAGGACCCAAAACAATAAACTGTATACAACTGAACATCCAAACTGCAAGTTATAGACCTTGGGTTTAGGGAAGACTTTATGAACCTAACCTCAAAGACAACAGAAGTAAAAGCAAAAATAAATAAATAGGCCTATATTAAACTAAAAGGTTTCTGCACAGCAAAAGAAACCATTAACAAATCAGAGACAATCAACCAAATGGGAGAAAATATTTGTAAACAATGCCTCTAAAAATGGGCTAATATCTGAAATATATAAACAACTTGTACAACTCAACAATAAAGAAAACAAACAATCCAGTTAAAAAATGGGCAGAGGCCTGAACAGACACTTCTCCCAGGAAGACATACAAATGACCTATAGATATATGAAAAATGCTCAAATTCACTAGTTACTAGAGAAATGCAAATCAAAACCACAATGAGATACTACCTCACACCTGTCAGAATGGCTATTATCAACAAGGAATAAACAAGCTTGGAGAGGGTGTGGAGAAAAAGTAACCTTTATACACTGCTGGTGGGAATGCAAAGCAGTACAACCACTATGGGGGACAGTATGCAGGTTTCTCAAAAAACTAAGAATAGAGTTACCATGTAACCCAGTAATTACACTTCTGGGTATCTATCCCCAAATTTTGAAAACCTTAGTGCACGAAGATATTTTGTTGCCTTACAGCTGCAGACCTACCTGTCTGTGCCCCCATGCATTCCTCATGACATCCTAAGGCAGGAGCTAAGTGTGGAGGTCATGGGGGCATGGAATATCTAGGAGACAGAACTGACCCTCTCTGGGTAGTACTGTTCCTCCTTCACTCGCATATCTCACATCACTTTGTATGGCCCTGGAGGATGGCTGGTTAGTCAATGATGGGTAAGATTCCTTAAGGGAGGAACAACTTAAGACAGATATAGTTGCATATGTGCCATCAGGAGAGAGCTTGGGGTCTACAGAGGTGAGGCACAGTCCCTCACCATCTCTGAGGTTAATCCCTTGTCCCCTGGCTGCCTTGCTTCCCATGTATAGC
The DNA here is from genome assembly GCA_004026885.1 of Lyroderma lyra. Taxonomy (NCBI): domain Eukaryota; kingdom Metazoa; phylum Chordata; class Mammalia; order Chiroptera; family Megadermatidae; genus Lyroderma; species Lyroderma lyra. The sequence continues at coordinate 11,759 of PVJL010007773.1, read as the reverse complement.
TTAGCCTGAGATCTGATGGGATGAGCTCAACCATTCCCTCCCTTAGTGGATGTTTATATAATAAGAGTGACTCCATGCCTTGGGGTTATGTATATGTGTAAAGGCACAATACATGCTGGAACACAATGGGGACTTTCGGGAACAGCATTAAGGTGTGATAATCACAGACCTTGGAAAGAGGAAGGTTTTTACTTCTCCATAAAAGCATCACTTCCACTTTCTTTTTTTTAAATTCATTTTTATTGTTAGACTTATTGGGGTGACATCTGTTAGCAAGGATTACATAGGTTTCAGGCGTACAATTCTACAGTCAACTTGATGTATAATAAGTTCACCACCTAATGTGACTTCTCTTTCCATCACCTTATATTTAGCTTCCCCTCCTCCTCTCCCATCCCCCAATAAAAGCTATGTGTTGGCCCAACTCAGGACTCAGTCCATGAGGCAGGAACCCCTTACCCCGCTTATGATATATTTTTGGCTACTGTCTTTCATCACTCTGTGTTGCCCTTCTGGTTCACCTACCACCTGTGTCATGCTGGATGCAACAATATATGTATCCTAGTGTTCATTGCAGCACTATTCACAGTGGCCAAGTCATGGAAACAGCCAAAATTTCCTTTAATAGATGACTGGATTAAAAAACTGTGGTACATTTACACAATGGAATATTACTCAGCCATAAGTATTAAGAGAAACAGGTGTTAAAATAGCTTTTATTTCCCTATGTGAAGGAAAATAAAATTGGTGAACATATTTTGGTCTCTGAAAAAGCTTTGAAAAGTTTTACTTCCAGTAAAAAATAACCATGAATTTAACAGAAGAACAACACCTTAAATTTTTTTCTTTTGTTATAAAAATTATATATACAACAAGTGTTTCAAATAAATTATTTTTTGGCAATTTTATCCTTTTATTTTTCACTCATTTTTATAATGCCATAATACATTTGAATTTAAATAAGAGTCAAAATAAAGAAATTATATTTCACAAGATGAAATTCAGATTACCTCTAGTGTGGGCTGGAAAATAAATTATTTTTTAATAATTTTACACAGCAAAGTCAACTGACTTATTGTAAAACAACTGGCAAAGTAATTTTTTGTGGAGAAGTAAACATTTGTGTTTCATGAGGGTATAAAATGAGATAGTTGCATGACTTCTAAAATTGACTATAATATATGAAGTCATAGTGATATAAAGGAAGATATAATAGTAATAAAAATAAGTTCAGAATCAAATGGCATTTTCTTTTAAAAATAATCATCTTTATCTTTCAAAACATAATGTCTCAAAAATAGTATTTCTTATTAGTGTACTACTTCCTAAAATGCTGAATAGTTACCGATATTGTGTCTCATAAATTCAAATAATAAGTCATTCTTGGATCAACTTTTTAACTTCAAAAGAAAATGATGTGTAATAATATTCTAAATTTACCTTATCTTTTAAAATGACTTTCTTTTGTTATTAACAAAGACACAGATTGATCACGGTAGCTGAGAACTTACAAATTTTCCAACTACTTGACTCAATGGAAAAGAGTTATTGTCACCAGCTCATTCTAACAACCTGTTGTTGTGGTTGGAATTTTATGGCCAAGCTGACATTATAAGGCTGAATTTCAGAAATGTGAGATCACTTCTGAAGTAAATGCGGTGTGTTTTTTAAATGGCAAAAAATTGAATAATTGTATGTCATCCAAAATATTAGTTCTTAATTTTGTTATAGACACTTAATATACAAGCATATATTTCAAAGAAAAACTGGAAATACACATTTCATTCCAAAATTACATTTTATAAATAGTAATTACTAACACAAATGAAAAGAAAAATCTCTTTTATGATTTAAATGACAAAAATGGTCTTATAAAGAGAATTTTAATTGTGAACAGCCTATTTATTATAAAATTAAACACTCAAATAGAGAAGTACAATAGTGTAATGGATATTCATATACAACCATCTAGTTTTAACAAATGGAAACAATTGAAGGATTTGGTTTCCATCTGTTTTTGTGTAATTAAAAACAAAATGTTTCAGATAAATGAGTTTCTTTGGTAATCTCCTTAATCAAATTCTTTTGTTTTTTGCCCCAAAGGAAACCATTAACTGGAAGTTGGAATGTATATTTTTTACCAATGTTTTCATATGTTTACTATAAATGCATATTGAAATTAAAAATACATAATGTATTTTTGATATATAACAATAACATATATTATATTATATATTATATAGTATAGCAGTGGTTCTCAACCTTCTTAATGCCACGACCCTTTAATACAGTTCCTCATGTTGTGGTGACCCCCATACAATTATTTTCATTGATACTTCATAACTGTAATTTTGCTACTGTTATGAATTGTAATGTAAATATCTGATACGTGTTTTCTGATGGTGTTAGGCTGCCACTGTGAAAGGGTCATTCGACCCCCAAAGGGGTCGTGACCCACAAGTTAAGAACTGCTGTAGTATAGCATAACATGTTATATAGGATAATACAGTATTATTTAGAGTGTTTTTAAACTTTACTTAAAATAAATAATTTTATATGTATTATATGTTTAAGTTAATGTTTTATTTTCTAAAGTTTTAAATTTTTTTATGTTAATGGATATACATTTGGTTCATTCACTTTAACTGCTGCATAGTATTTTGTTGCATGACTATACCAAAAGTTATTTTCTTCTTTCTTTATTAATAAAAATGTAGGTCCTTTTCAATTATTGCCATTGAAACCAATGCTGCATTGTACATCTCTGCCTACATGTCCTTGGGCACATATGAAAAGTTGTTTAAAGTGTAAATCTGAATGTAAAACTGTTGGATTATACAAAGTATCTACTCCTATACATCTTTACAATATCTTCCTCTCCAAATGTTTGTATCAACTGATATGCTCCCCAACAATATATGAGAGTTTCCCTTTTTCTATATCTTTCTCTATATACTTACTTCATAGCAGTTGACTTTAAAATAGACATATATTTTAAACTTACTGTACCTTTAACATAAAATGTATTAGCTAAAATGCTATGTTAAATTTATATTTATAATAAAATGGCTTTAAAACTCAAATAACTGTGGATCTTCTTACAGGGATTAAACACATTAGCTACAGTAAAATTTAGTTATTGACAGGACCAGGCTCTTTATCTGCCACCCTTACTCACGATCTCAGAAAAAGAAGAAATTAGAATTTTCTAGTACCTAAGAGAAGAGGAAAACGAAATGACTGCCTTACATCCTAGTTTTAGACATACAGTTTGCCTTGCATCCCAGCTTCATCTTTCATTAGCTACGTTATCTTGCCAAAGTTCCTCAAACTCTCTGAATTTCAGTTTCTTCTCTGAAAAATGGTGATTGTAATTGCAGACTTACAATATTGCTTCAAAGATGTAAATCAGATAGCATTTATAATACACAAAGTACAATTCTTAGCCAACAGTAAGTGTTAGAAAAATGTTCATTTGTCATCCTGTGTGACGTTAGGCAAACTGTCATGTTAAAGTAAAGCTAATAAAATAAAAACCCTTTAATATATAATAGCACTAGGCATTTTCTCTTCTATTTTAGATTTCATAACATTTAAACTAATACCATGGCAATTAGTTAGCATTTAATAAATATTGCCCAACAAGAACCCTGAAGTTCACCTTTGTATCTACATTCACCTTACATGGCATGCAAATTAGAAAGTACAGCTAACTTGCTGGATACATCCATCATACTCACATAGAAACACTATTTATAAAAGTGACAGAGAAAAATGTAGTAGACAAATATGCTGGGATTATACTTTTTCCCTGTTATACTATGAATTCTTTGGGGTTAGGAACTTTCTCCCATTCATATTTATTTTCCTAAGATTGGCACACATTCAGAATTCTAATATGATTCATGAGTAAATAAATGAGTGAATGAGTGAAAACAATTAGTGATATTTCTTCTTGTGTTAATTTTTAGGAAAACTGAGTTATGAAATGGAAAGTATTCTTTGGCAGAATCAAATAACCTTCTTCAAAAATGGTGCATAAAGTCTCCATTCATGCACCAGCCAGTTATCACAAGTAGCAAATCATAAGTTTCAAACTTCAATTTGGTTTGAGTTTCATATCATAGAAGCTTCAACTACCATCTGGCAGAAATTGGGAGGAGATGTAGAAGGGTAAAAAGTGAGGAGGGTAAAAAGATCACTCTAATGCTCTGTTGCTCTGTTGCAAATTCCAAATCAACAGTTATTTATTTTTTATTGTTAGTCATTGTGGAAACTAAAATGTTATTTATGGCTTCTCCTTTCACAAAGCTACCACCATTATGGCAGAATAGAATATTAAAAAATCTGATTTTTTTTCACTTGTTAGCTTGTTATTATACCAGGGCTGATAACTAAATTTATGAACTCATCCTAGAAAAAGTGCTATTTATCTCATTGCTGAATATCACTACAGTCACTTTTCAAGTACTCCCCTTGGGAAGCTACGCAGTGATGCCCAGTGTCTAGTCCACCTTTCAAAGCAATTTTGGAATTCTTTCTGGAATGACCATCAGAGCTGTTGTCTTATTACCTTTGATGTCTTGAATATCATCAACATATCTCTCAATATTTCCTTTATCTTTGGGTAGAGAAATAAGTCATTGGGGATTATATCAGGTGAGTAGAGAGGGTGTTGTGATACAGTTATATGTGTACTGGCTAAAAACTCCCTCACAGACAGCACCATGTGAGCTGGTGCATTGTCATTATGCAAAAGGCATGAGTTGTTGCTAAAAAGTTCAGGTCATTTTCATCTAATTTCACATAGCCTTTTCAGCACTTCCAAATAGTAAACTTGGTTGTGTGTTTGTCCCATTGGCACAAATTCATAATGAACAAAATGCTTTGATATCAAATGAGGTTAGCAACATTGTTTGAACTCTTGATTTGGACTGACAGAACTTTTTGGTTGTGGACAATTGGCTGACTTCCATTGTGCACTTTGCTACTTATTTTTCGGGGTCATATTGGTACACCCATGTTTTATCACCAATGATAGCACAGCCCAAAACATCATCTTGCCTCTCCAAAAGGTTTTGGCAACCTTTGACTGTCCTTAGCTTTTGTTTATTAGTGAGCTCCTTCAGGATCATTTTTGCACACACCTTTCTCATGCCAAGATTTTTAATTAAGATTTTCCTGTTTCTTTATCAATGTTTACTTGGCCTGCTATGGTTCTCACAGTCAGTCAATGATTTTGATGCACAATTCAATAAATTTTTGCAATGTTTTCATCAGTTTTGCTTGTTACTGGCTGTTCTGATTTCTCTTAATCAGTGACAATCTTTCCCCTCAGAAAAATGTTCAGTCTATTTGTACACTGCCATTTGCTTCATGGCATTATCCCCATAAACTTGGACTAACATATCCCTGATTTCACTTCCACTCTTGTCAAATTTAACAAGAAATTTAGTGTTTGTTTGTTGCTCTAATTCAAGCTCTGACATTCTCATGATGGCACACAAAAACATGCAACAACAATGAATGCCACTCAGCAGGAAACTGTCACATGTCAACATAAATACAGCTGTGAGACACAGATATTCCAAAGTTATCACACCCTACTGAGGTGTTGTACAGTGCTGCTGATGTAAGCGCACAGTGGCAAGTTTGTGAACTTAATTGTCAAAACTTGTCCATTGTCAGCCACAAAATAAAAGTAACATACTCCAAATTTGGTAAATAAGTAAAGCTGTAATTCTATGTATTATTTACAACATATACATCATATAAACACCACATAGTATTAGTATGGAAATGTTATAAAGGCAGAGATATTAAATTATAGCCATGAAATGCATCACTCACTGTATTAGGACTCCTGGATTACATAAAAAAAGGAAGTCCAGGAAGCAAGGAATAGAAGCTAAGATGAGAATCATATCAGACTTAAGACAAGAAACTGATGCTGGCCACTTGGGTCAGGTATATCATATATCTGATGGTCATCAGTCTTTCTTTATATTAGTAACTGGAACCACCACTTCCCAGTTGCTAAAGCCAGAAACTTGAAAGTCAATCATGACTTTTCCAGTTTCCTTGATCTCACATGTACCAACCATAGTCAGTAAGCCCTGTTAGCTCTACATTCAAAATATATGAGGGATGGTAAAAAAATTAATGGAACTGGGAAGTTATCAGAGAGGTGGGAGTATTAGTTCAGACAGTTTGGTTTTGTGACTTATTAGTGTATGTACCAAATTTCAGACTACTTGCATCTTTGTTCTTTCAGATATTACTGAAGAAGCATATCAGATGTGAAGAAAACCCCAAGTATGGGGAAAATTGAATTTCACACCATCATTAAGTTTCTCACAAAACAAAGGAAAACATCTCAAACCATGTTGGAAGAGATGTTAGTGATTTATGGGGACTGTTGCCTTGAGAAATCCATGATTTACAAGTGGCATAGCCTTTCAAACAAGGTAGAGAAATGTTTGAAGACAACCTCCATCCAGGATGCCCTGTTGAGGTCACTTCAGGCATTGTCAAAAAGGTTGGAAACTTGTAGTGGAAGATGCCAGATAAGAATAAGAAAGCAGCTTAAAAAATGATTAGAGTATCATCTACAACCATTTTCAATATTCTCCACCAGCATCTAAAGATGTCAAAAGTCAGGGCCAGACAGTAGCTGAGAATGCTCATGCTGCTTCAAAAACAACAATGTGTCAGGTGTCCATGACAGTTTTTGGACCTCTGCAGAGAAAATGAAGTTTTAAACTGGATTATCACTGGAGATGAAACTTGAGTTTATCCTTACGAGCAGGAGTCCATGAAGTGGCATGAAAAGAGCATGCCAACCTCTACAAAGTTCAAGGTGTCACAATCAACTGGAAAAATCATGGAGGGTATCCTGCTGATTGATTACAAGCATACAGGTGTCACAATAACTGGAGAGTACTAGTTTAGTCTGCTGAAAAAGTTAAATGAATCTGTGAAAGAGACCAAAGGGGTACTCTTTTTGGACAACAACATGCCACTGCACAAGAGCAATATTGTGTTGGCTACTCTTCATGACTGTGGCTTCCAAACATTAAACCACCCTCCCTACAGTTCAGACTTGGCTTTGAATATTATTTATTCTCAAATATGAAAAAAATAGCTTCAAGGGAAGAAATTTGCAGATGGCAAAGAGGTTAAAGCTGCAATTTGAGGACAAAAACAAAACTTTTTTTTTCAAGGATATAAATAAGCTTATTGAAAGATCTGAAAAATGTATAAGGGTTAAGGGTGACTATATTGAAAAGAAAAAACTATAAAAAAAGGTTTTCTTATTCTTCTTCTCCTTTATCCCATGAATTTCTCTACCACCACATAACTTGACTCTATTTACTTCTATCTCCATTGCCACCACACAAGTCCAAGTCACCTTTGTCTCTTCACTAAACTAATGAAAAAGTCTTCTAATATCTTTCCTTTCACATTTAACCCCATCCAATTCCCACACCCATAGTGCAGCCAGATTTATCTTTTAAAGAGGTAATTCAGCTAATATCACTTATTTATATCTTTCAATGTGTTCCAAAAACAACTTAAAATATAACCCAAACTTCTCACTTGCATGCTCTGGCTCCTAGAAATCCAGAATTCCATTATTATGTCATGACACTTCGCTCCCTTATTCACTATAGTCCTCTGTCTATAAATGCCTTCTGTCAAGATATGGAAAATAATTTTCTCAGCTCAAAGCCATTGTGATTTTTCTTGTTTCTGGAATGCTGTTTACATAGCTGGGTTAATCTCATTCTTCAGATAGTTTAAATGTCAAATCTTTAAAGAGACTTTCTTTGACCTCTGTATCAGATAGCTCAACCTGTCTTTTGTAGCCACTAGTTTATTTCCTTTACAGTAGTAATCACAATGAGCAGAACCTTTGCTTTTGCATTTACTTGTTTATTATGTTTGCTACCTGAAATTAGTGGTCATTATGCCAAGCACCTGAGACTGTGTTCAGCATATAATAAGAAACTAATACATGAATGTTCAAAGAAGGAATAAATGAATGCTTACTTGTATGCCCCTTTAAAGATTTTAAAAGAAGTTAATTGATTAAGTTGGAATGTGCATCTATTTTATATTTCATTTCATTAATTCACTTATTTGGAAAACATACCACCACTGAAACAGGATGAATTCTTCAACAAATAAAAATGTAGCAAATATATATTGAATAAAAATATTTTATTAGCTTTGACTAGTATATATGGTTTACAAGGTAAGAAAAAAATCTGTTAATTAATTATACAGTGTGGTTCATGAAAATAAAAATGCTACTTATCTTTGCATAGGCACTTATATTTTCAAATTCAAGAAATTTATACATGATGAAGTATTCTTGACTTCTCTTGCTATATTGGTACATGTTTATATAGAAATAAATATGTTTCAAAATTATACAAACAATATTTCAGCAGAAGCAGAAATAATATAATCTCTCATTTTAAAATGTCAATGTATCCTAGTCTGTTTTCCTTTTTTAAATAATAAAATATTATTATATTTTATTATTTAGAATATGTCTTCAAACTGAGATTAGCTGACATATGTCTCAGGAAAATAGGTAGTCTCTAGCATTTGATTCTTTATAATATTATTTTAAAAAGGCTTAAAATATTTCAGATGGGTTCAGTGTTTACTAACATATGGTAATGATGTCAAACAAAGAACAAGTAAATTTTGAGCTGTAGAGTCAGCATAGTGAATTTGTGAAAGTACATATAAATTATTTAAGAAGTCTGAAAGTAAGGCTATGTAGCATAAGAAAATAAATTAGAAAAAATCACAGTCAGACTTTGGATGTGCATGGACATGCTATATTGCCTTCTTTTTTTTTTCCCCCTTTGGTCTGATGTACTTTAAATGTACTAAATATTTTATGACATTGTGTCTAAAATGGAGACAGACTTTTCACTGGAACATTTTTCTTTTTTTTAATATAGATGTTTTAGTTAGTAGATGTATAAACCTGCCAGTGTTATCTGAACATGCCTTCTAATAACAAGTATATATTAGCAATTAGGTTACCAACAGGAACCAAATAATATACTCAAATTGGAATAATTTATGAAAAGCTTCTAAAAGGAAATTCTTAAAGTGATATGGGTAAGATGTAAGGAAACCACAGGGATAATGAAATGCAGAGCTAAAAACAGAAAAAAATAACACCTCAAAACAAAAATAATGGTTGTCATTATCTTTGTGTTTAATAGAAGGGAGTCAACAGTTAACCAGAACAAAAACCTAAAGAAAAGAGTCAGGAAAAAGCTGCCTAGAAAGGCACAGTCAGTTGCCTGCCATCCAGGAACAAAGCCAGCCAGAAATAACCTTCAGGAAGGGAGCCAGGGAAATAAATACAAGGATCTACTCTCCTCATTGCTCTCCCATATATTAATAGTTTCTTAGTGGGCCAACTCTGAGTTTCTGATCTGATTTTAGTTGATTTGAGAGGTCAACTCTATCTATTTTAAAAATGAGTTAAAAAGTACACGTCATATGTTAATTGTTCACACTTTAATAATAATATCTCCATCCTTAAGTATATGTAACACAATAGATTACGAAGCTCTTATATTTCTATTATCTTATGTGTGGCTTCATAAACACACTCCCAGATTAAGAGCATGGGTTTGGGAGTCATATCTTCCTCAGCTTATCAGCTATGTGACTTTGGACAAGTTTCTAACTTACGTGCCATCATTTATTCATGTGTAAGAAGGGAATAGCAATAAAATGTTCTCCAGGGATGTTGTGAAGATTCAATGAATCAATACATTTAAAGCACTGAGAATAGTACATAACATGTGGTAAGTGGTTAGTAAATGCCAGCTCCTTTTTTCATTTTGTAGGAATAGAAATGAAGTTCAGTGAACTCAGGGGGAATTAAGGCCATAGTTTTCAAATAATGGTGAGAAGTAGCACATAACCCACATTTACAAAACAATGTGTTTTGTAGTCTACATAATTACCTAATCATGTCTATTGTTTTGTTAGTTTTTCCAAATATATACTTTTTGTTGGCTTTGTTTCGTATAATATTTGGTTACTGCTTATCCCCACTCTTTGTTTCACAGGGTAGTGAGTGAAAAGAAAAGGTGTATTCCATGTTAGTGTGCTATTAATTCCAATTTGAGTTTAGTTACATTTTTAACAATAAACCTACTTAGAAATAGCACATCCATACATGTACATAGGACCACAGTACCTTTTTCATTAGTTATCTAAATGATTCAATTTAATGCTTAGTTTCAAAAGAGGTCTCTATCACTTTAAATATCCAATAACTAGAAAATTTTAAGTTGTTGCCTGATGGATTTATTCAGTGTGTTGATGTCAACACCATAAATGTTGCCTGGAATGTACACGGTAGGTGCTGAACAAATAATTGTTGAATTAATTAATTAATTAATAAAAGTGCTCCACTTAATATATTGCTTTTTATTGATATGTGAAAGAGTAAGCTGCCTAGAATACAAAAAGACCAGAAAAATGAAACTACCCAGATTTATCTGGAAATGCACAGAAAATTGTAAATTAGAATGTGGAATTGCTATAGTTAGAATGACCTTAAATCAATGTGGCCTTTCAACGTAATTCAAAACAACAAGACCTTACTAAGTTTTCTCAGGCCACTTTAAAGAAGGCCTGCAGAAATTTCAGTATCTTTCTATAACTATTTTGAGGGACAAATGTTGATGGTGCAAAGGTAGGTTTTGAATCCAGATTGTAACAATTAAGAATTTTATTCCAGAGGAGAGAAGACAAGATGGCGACTGGAGAGGAGGTTCCTAAAGCCTCTCCCAGAAAACAAAATTGAACGGCCATCCAGGAGCCAAGAAAGAGGACCCTGAGTGACAAACCGGCTGCTGAGAAATCCACAAATCGCAAGTAAACACCTGAAGGCTGGCGAGAAAGGGGCGAGTCGGGGAGAGGGAAGGGAGCAGAGACGGACCACGCAGGACGCAATCCCTGCTGACTATTTGGAGCTGCGCAGTTTGGGGGAGGGGAGAGAGACTGGGGAGCTGGGGACGGAAGGAGTTGGGGAGCCAGCCTCTGGAACTTTTGAGTGGTAGAAGGGTTGACCGAGGACTTTGAACTGCAAAGATAATACCCCAGCTCTAAGCCCCCTGGAGACCTACACAGGGCTGCAGTTCCTGTTCCCAGCCTGCTGCAAAGGCGACCCTGCTGTCTCAGGCCAGGCCCACAGCTTTGGACTTATAGAGCGGGCACTTCCTCCTGCACCCCAGAGTTCCGAAAGCAGTGTGAGCCTTTAGACAGCCAGGTACTGAATCAGGGCTGGGAAGACTGATGTTCCCCAGCAAAGGGCCAAAGGCCTTTTGTTGGCCTCTCCCCAGGATATATGCGCATAACCTCCAAACGCAGTAGGAGATCAGAAAAAAGAAACAAACAGCCCCATCTCCCCAAAAACTTGACCCCCAGCGCCACCTAGTGTCTACCCTGCAGCAAGACATCACAAAAGCAATAATCTGGGCAGTGAACATAAAGCCCTCATGTCAAAGAAGAAGAACCCAGCGGACAGGATGAATTCCTTAAAAACTAAAACTCCTCAGAAAGAACATGAAATTCACCTAGAAGATAGCCTGTTACAACTGGAAGGGACTCACTTAAGTGACGGAGAATTTAAAGCTGCCATTCTAAAGGCTGTGAGAGAAATGAAAACCTATTGGCAGAACACCATAGCTGAGATAAATAACATAAAA